>JAXQQM020064911.1:0-61939 GCA_034641835.2 Pinus albicaulis | reverse complement strand
ATTTTATCAATTATTTATTTAGTTAAGTAGCTTGTTTACCATGTTTTATCAATGATTTATTTAATTAATTAGCTTATTTCTTGAATTCCTTGATGATCTTGATAGATATATGATTCATGAATTAATTTATACTATGCAGGTGCTATTGATTTTTTCCATGTTTTTGATTGCAAATATTTAAAGACGACTCTTTCAAGCAACTGGAAAGAAGATTATTACAAATAGCACTGGACTACAGGTAGGTTCTTAAAACTCCTGTTGTAACTAATTAATGAATCAAATATTTTCTAGAGAAAATAGTTTTTATTTGTCCGTTTGTTGTTAGCTATCTATAGGACACTTGGGAAGTCTGTATTTTCTGCAAGAATGACTTATCTGTCCAACTCAAATCTTATGAAGGAACTTAATTTTTTGATGACGCTCACTAGTGCCCCCTCCCTAATTCTGAGGGTTTGGTTGAGTTTCCTCAGTAGGGTGATTTTTTTGTTTATTCTTATTTATTATTTTTACCTCAATTTGTTGGTTTTTCTTAGGTGTTGTGGACTTTACCATAAGAATTTTGGTGGTCTGCTCATATGTAATATCCCAAAATAGGGAAATTCTACAATAATGGGAATATCTTAAGATATTCTAAAATTGGAGATACAACCATATAAGAACACAATAATGTAAACACAGCAAATATGATCATAACATGAGAGGGATAAATATACATCCATCATTTTATTAATGGATTAGAAATAATGTACAAAATATCATGAGGGACAAGCCACTCAAGCCATAAGAATAAGTCTCCAATGATCAAAACAATGGATACATGAGATGCTGAAACTATATATAATGCCAGAGAGCAGTGCCTGTGCAGTATATATTAGTGTAGCTACTTATATAGATGTATATACATGAAATATGGCTGATAGAAACAAAATAAATGCCCATCAACGAAGATATGGGCTCCAATACAAGATTTCTAGCCAACCCGGAAAGGATTGCTAGAAATATCAAGAAACATACAATGTGACAAATAATGCTGGGGTTAATGTGCCACTGCAAACTAGATTTTATATGAAATGAGGCTATGACAGATCTGAAATAATGATTTCCTCCTCCAATGGTATTTCTAATTATAAGACTGATCCCTCTACTCAGAAATAGACCCTCCTGATGAGCTCAATAAACCCTCCCAACAAATGCCTCCAAAAATAACGTAGTTCAGGATGGAAACTATGCTGTGAGGGATAGAAGATGGTTGGCCTGATGCCAAAGATGTTAAAATATTCTCGGGAGTCATACTTGCTGATCCTCCAATGGATAGACAAGCTCTCCACTGAAAAACAAGCCCAGAAATGACTCTAAGAGATCCTCCTTTGTGCCTGCGACACAACCGAATCTAAAAGCTTGCGCTATAGCTCAAGGAAGTGGCTAAAAATAATTCGAATGAAATGTGGCAAATAACCTCTCCTTCCACAGGGATGAGGTAGGGATTCTCGACCAAGAACACCCTTGTGCTGCAGCTGACCTATTTAAACAACAAGAGGAAGCAAAGTCTAAATAGACCAAAGCAAAATGATAATCAAAAGCATGAATAAAAATGGCTGCTCTCCTCTCCATATATAGCAAGTGCACCTCTCCACAATGGGTCCCATCCATATGTGACACCGAGCTCATGCAAGTTTTCGTCCATTAAAACTGCGCAGTCCATCAAGGAGATACAATGTATCTAGACAGTGCATGTGGACTTGGTCAAATATGACTGAATCAATATGATCCAATCCTGTTCACACCTATAGGTGCTTAATCTAGTTTCTTATTCTTCTTATTTTCACATGAGGAATGTTATTCTTCCTTCTAAAGAGGTTAATGGGCCTCCCTACCCATTTTATTCATCTACCTAGAGATAATGCTAACTATAATGTTCCTTTTATCTTGAGGCTAAAATTTGGGAACATTATAGTCCTCCCCTCCAAAATGTTGCTTGTCCTCAAGAAACTATGTATGGAGAGAACAATTCCTCCCCTTCTCCTCTTGTGGCCTCCTCATCAATATTCCCCACCATTGCTCAAGATAATCTGCAACAAATCTGCCCTCCAATGTCTCCTCCCAAAGATGCATAACCAAATGGCTCTCATCATGAAAAGGTGGAAGGTGTAAGTGGAAACCTCCTTGCTGTCCCATGGCCTCCTAAAGGTAGGAGTGATGATACACATGGGAAATCTCATTCCCAATGAGTGACCCTCTCACCCATGCTATCATCTAGATGAAATGAGCCATTCTAGGTAGCTCATAAAGGAAATCTGTGACCACAGGTTTATGCAATGTGTTGGGGATGAATGGAGAGTTTAAATTTTCCCATCCCAGTAGTTTCTCTCTCCATTTATGGTAAGTATGGGGGGGTTACTGATATTGGGCTGAAATTTTATGGCCTTCAAAAATTTCCCAAGCTACCCCACAAGATAAGTCAACCATGAAGTACCTCCTCCAAGAACGCAAGTTCTCCCAATGTCTCCTCCTATATGAAGGAGAGACTTGTGATGTGGCAATCATGGTGTGCCCATTGTTTCTCCTGAAACATAAAACATGTAAAATAGGGATAATCATACTCCCAATGGGCATCTCAACCTCATATCCCACTCTCCAAACAAAGCTTCCCATGAACATAAAATCATTATCAATACATGGAATAAAAAACCAATAAAAATAATTTTCCATGTGACAACCGGAAAGTGGATCATAGTTCCTCACATGGAAAAATCACAGTGCATCCCCTGCCTGCCTCAAAAAAAAGTATAACAAGTGCTTTCCCAGCCACTTGTTTGTTGCCATAGTCATCTCATAAGATGGAATCATGAATATACAATTTGGTGCCAATGGTGCACACCAAGAATCATGTGGCTTCCCCCACAAACCACCAAATAAATAGCCAATCTCAATGCCACAAGTGGCTCTAAGTACATCATCATATAATATGAAAGAAGGGACAATCCTTCTTGGTACAACATGCTGCTCATATAAAGAAAAGAATTACAAAACATAAAGTTAAATGGTACATCCTCCATCATGTACTTGAGATCTCTAGCTGAAATGTCTCAACCGGAGATTTTCCCTCACCTCCAAAGAGTAGGGAAGTGGTTGTGACCTCCTCTCTATCACCATCCAAGCTATGCACCACTCCATATGCTGAAATATGTCATGCTGGATACCCTCCCAAGTGAACTCCTCTGTCAAAGAAAGATATGCATCATAATACATGGAAAGGAAGTCCTCATGTGCTGCATGAAGTAGCTTCTCCTTGAGCTTAGAAGCTCCAGTGAAGAATACTCTACCATAAGAATAGATGACCACATCATCCACCATATACTCATCATCTCTATTCGAGTCATCAAAAATCATACATGCACCTAGATCCTTGGATTACTCTACCAAGAGTTGAGATCTCCAATATGGATCAATCCTCCAAAGAGACAGCGCTAGTGATCTGGCGTGCGAAGCTCTCCTCATGCTGTTGTCTGCTACTTTGACATCCCCCATGCCAAAGTCTCCCTCCAAACTCTTCACCTCTCCAAAATCCAAGAGTGGTGAACCCAAAGACAAGATGTCTCTCATCAACTCTAGATCTAGTGGCCTCCTAGGTGGAATGCCTCCATGTAGTGAGACACCAAAATCTAAAGTGGATTGTATATATGAGTGGACTGAGTTGTCCCTCTCTTCACTACGCAGTGTATTCCTCTCCTTATGTGCAGAAACCTCCCGAAATAGATAAGGGTGAATGCTCATCATCCCTTGATGTTGATCCTTCTCCTCTACTTCCATATATGAAAATGCCTCATCCTCAATGAGAGACCCTTGATCTTGGTCATCTCTTGAAGGAGGAGACTCCATGTCTTCACAAATAGAAGAGGGATCTTCAAGAATTGGGGATCTTGACTTGGAAAACTATCATGCATGTTTTTATCCCCTTCAAAAATATGGAGTGGAGTTGGTTTAATAGGTCTCTCCAACTCATGCAAAGTGTTTGAGTTTTTGTTTTTAACAAATGATGGTTCACAATGTTTTCTATCAAATCTTCTCACCAATTCCTTAGTGAACCCAACATAAGTTTTTACATTTGCATGAAAAAATGAAGTAGAATAATTAAACCACCAATAATGGGACATACCTTTTAGGTGCAGTACTGCTACTCTGATGGCCTCCTTCTCTGAAACTTGGTGTAGATGGAAATAGGAATCTAGCTCTTCTACCCAAGCTTTGGTTGTGCACTTTGCTGATCCATGAAAGTGAGATAGGAAGATTCTACCTCTCTTGATTCTTTTGTGGTTGTTGGATCTTGACTCCTTGAGTTTGAAAAACCCTTGGAAGTCCAAGTGCTCCTTGAATCTCCATGATTGAGATTCATACACCTGAAGATAGTCACTCAAGGTCTCCTCCCTTGCTGCATCTTCTTCCTCCATCCTTCTTGCAGTAAATGTGGACAATAGATTGCACTGTGGATCTGCATGTGTAGTTGAATGCTCACACCCATCATGTGAATAGCTAGGGCTTACTTCAAACCCTCTCAGAAATCTTCTACACTCCTCCCTTTTCATCTCCTTGAGATCTTCTTTGATATTCTTCATAGCTTGGAAAAGAAGCACGAAGACCCTCTCTTCCTTCATTCCTTCAAATAATGGAGTCATGCTTTTTTTCCTTCTACACAACTTCTCTTTTCTATGAGAATCTTCTCCTCCTAATGGCATAATGTCTTGGATGCAGAGGCTGAGCCAAGATTATGCTCTGATACCACTGTAATATCCCAAAATAGGGAATTTATACAACAATCTGAACACCTTAAGATGTTCCAAAGTTGGAGATCCAGAAATACATGAACACAATATTGTAAACACAGAAAATATGATCATGACATGATAGATATCAATATTCAGCCATCATTCTATTAATGGATCAGCAACAATGTACAAAACATCATGAGGGACAAGCCACTGAAGCCATAAGAACAAGTCTCCAATGATCAAAATAATAGATACATGAGATTTTGCAACTATATAGAATGCCAAAGAGCAGTGACTGCACAGTCTATATTAGTGTAGTTGCTACTATAGATGTATATACATGAAATATGGCTAATAGAAACAAAATAAAAGCCCGGCAATGAAGATATGGGCTCCAATACAAGAGTTCTAGCCAACCCGACAAGGATTGCTAGAAATACCGAAAAAACATATAATTGGAAAAATAACCCAGGGGTTAATGTGCCACTGCAAACTGGATCTTATATACAATGAGGCTATGACAAATCTTAAATACTGATGTCCTCCTCCAATGGTATTTCTGTTTAGAAGGTTGATCCCTCTACTCAGAAATAGATCCTCCCGATGAGCTCAATGAACCCTCCTAGAAAATGCTTCCAAAAATAGCGCAGTTCAGGATGGTGACTGCGCTGTGAAAGATAGCAGATGGTTGGCCTGATGCCAAAGATGTAGAAATATTCCTGTGAGTCCTTCTTACTGATCCTCCAATGAATAGACAAGCTCTTCACTGAAGAACAAGCCCATAAATGACTCTAAGAGATCCTCCTTTGCTGCACCCTGCAACACAACCCAGCTCTAAACAAAAACTGTGCCGTAGCTGAAGGAGGTAGCTTGGCCAAAATTCTGGAATGAGGATATGTAGCCCAAATAACCTCTCCTTCCCTGAGGATGAGGTAGGGATTCCTGACCAGGAACACCCTTGTGCTAAACAGCATTGCAACCCTGCTAAACAGCAAGAGGAAGCAAAGTCTCAACAGACCAAAGAAAATAATAATCCAAACATGAATAACAATGGCTTCCCTCCTCTCCATATATATCAAGTGCACCTCTCCATAATGGGTCCCATCCATATGTGCCACCAAGCTCATGCAAGTTGTCCTCCATTAAAACTACGCAGTCCATTAAGGAGATACAATGTATCTAGATAGTGCATGTGGACTTGGTCAAATATGAATGAATCAATATGATCCAATCCTATTCACACCTATAGGTTCTTAATCCAGCTTCTTATTCTTCCTCCTTTCACATGAGGAATGTTATTCTTCCTTCTAAAGAGGTTAATGGGCCACCCTACCCATTTTATTCATCTACCTAGAGATAATGCTAACTCTAATGTTCCTTTTAGCTTGAGGCTAAAATTTGGGAACATTACATATCATAAAGGACTTTAATCAATTAATCAGTTTATAATTATGTTTTTTTTTCATATCTATGATATTATTTTATGACGTCAGAGCCAAGAGCCAATTTATAATTCCTCCGTGTTGTGATCGATGGTTTTTTTTGTAATTGTGTGTCGGTGGCTGATTTTGCATGGGGTATTGCAGATATGAGTTATCACAAAAGTGTGCATTGTCAGATATTTATCTCAGTGGATGGGTGATTTGGCAGAATTTTTTACAACATCGTTATTGTGAAGTGGTGATCGTTATTGTGATTGTTTGCAGTTTGATCCATTCCGTTGAACCTAGGGGTGGCTTGGAAATCGTGAAAGCTATTTGTAAAGGCCTATGCATAAAAGATTCATTGCAAAGTGAATGAAATAGTTAAATATTTTATTCACCACTTATTCTCTAAACGGTGCCTTCTTCAAGGTCAAAGGTTTTATTTATTGTTTTAACCAAGAAAAGCCATACGTTTTGAGGCTGTTATTTTTATTAATGGAGACTAAATTGTGAATGGTTTAAAGGAGAAATAAGCAGTTAATTTGTATTTTTTGGGTGGTGAAAAGAATTTTTATGAGGATTTTTATCATGATAATAAGAGTTAAATAATTAAATAAAAGGTAAATACGTGGTAAGAGATCATAGAAGGATACATAAGACATTTAAGAAAAAACAAGAATTATATCGATGGTCATTTTTTTTTGTGGTACAAAAGTTGAGTCAAAAGAAAAGGTACATGAAATTCTTATGTATTTGTTCATTATTTTACCATAGATGTACTTCTTCTTGCCTTGGAAAGGTAATTTACCATAATAATTGCAATTAAATTGGGAAGATTTATGTTTAGCCTAAAAGATGACTAAAGGTTGTTTTACTGGCAAAACAGGAATACGAAGATGTGAGCAGCTGTATCAAAGGCGTGGCTGAAGAAAATCTGACTCCTACTCCATTCGTGATGAACCATATCCAGCTGAAGCCAAGAAGATCTGAACGAATTTCCCGAAAAGGGCAGGGGACAGCTCGGCCTTAAAGAGAGTCAACAGAACGATGACAAAACAAGGAAGGAGCAAATCCCTCAGGATCGGAAGATCCTGAGGGATCGCTGTGCAAATTTATCATATCTCTTGATTTGTCCGTCCAAGGATCAACTATAAAGGCAATGATCTTTAGTGATCGGGAACAGAATGATTATTATGTAAAAAACATTTTTCGTTAACAAAATTTTATATTTCCTTTGCAATCGAATGTTCATCGACTCTCTGTCGTGAGAGAACGTTGTTTGTAATGTCTTTTGGATTAATATAAAAACACAGGTTTTATCTGCTCTTTAGAATTCTGAGTTAAGCCCAGCAGTATTTCACTGGCGCTAAGGGACCGGCTCTGGTGGATTACTATGCTGTTGTATTATTAATCTTTATTTTTTGATGCGTGAAGTGTGTTTCATATTGATTTCATTTACATAGTTATTTCATTGATTGTTAAAGCAAGTGCAGAATCATTGTTGTTTCATTCTTTACTGCAATTACATTTAACGATCAATTATCTTGTTATTATCTTTTGGATTTGTTGTTCCGTAATTACAGAAAGTTTTTGTTCCATTCATCTATGGTTTGTGGTTGGATTGCGATTAACTGTCGACAGGCTTGAGTGTGACGATTTACTTGTTTGAATTACATTTGCAATTGTTGTTCATTTTATGCTGTTGTTCCTTTTCTAGATTTCATTTCCTTTCAGTTGTTTCACTTGTTTTAAGATCGCCGAACTGTAGTGGACAGAGATATTCTCTCCAGAGTCCCCAGATTTGGTCATCTTACATCGACTTCTAGGGGAAAGAGTTATTGCTACTGCATCCCCGATCGATGTCCAGCAAGATTGCTATAGTTTAGCTTTTACTTTCCTGTCATTGTAATTAGGTTTCTTTTCCACGCATTTATTACTTTTGTATTTTTGTGCTACATCCTCACAAGCATTGCTCTTAGATAATTGCAGCCTCAGACATAGTACACTCTTGAGATAAAAAGACGCTCCCGGATTGATGATTAATGTTGGCTAATTAGGTGTTTAAAAGATACCTTTTTATGGTCCAACATTTTGGCGCCGTTGCCGGGGAGAGTGTATGCCATTTTAAAGGAGTAATGCACAGCTAATTTCCTTCTGCTTGCGGAGAATTGGGTATTAAAGATGGAAGGTAAGAACTTGTGCACTGGGCAAGAAACACACTTGCTCGCAACTCGCTTCACAATAGAAGTAAGTAAGCTTTTCTTTTGGGTAGGAATGAAGGATTGTTTTTTTGAATGAATAAACCAATTAAGCGAAACAAAATTCCTCCTAAAACTGAAAAACCTAAGGGACCAGTGACCCTTGGGCACACGACCTTAATTGATGAAATCCTAAAGAAAACTGAATCTCAGCCATCTGTAGGATTGAAAATAACTACTTCTAGACAGCCTACTAGTTCCCTTTAGGCTACAGAGTCACCATCTGAAGCCTTCGCTGAGATACACAGTCAAACGGAGGGAATTAAGAAAGATTCCCAAGAAATTGAGAATCCTTGCATAGGTCTCCTTCACGAAGGGAACTCCAACAATCTCCAAGAAGGAGAAGGGGAAACAGGAGAAACTACAAACTCAAAATCACCTATCAAAATTACCCAAACAATAAATATCCCAAATAGGGGAAGCGTTGTTCAAATTATCCAGAACCAAGGTCCCAAATCACCTCAATCAGTAGGACATCAGGGAATACTTATTCCAGACAGAGGAAGTGTTGTTAAAGCTATTTCTACCCCTATTCGTCAACCTAGAAATTCCCTGGAGATCCCAGAAGGGTATTGGCATATCTTCGACCAAATGGCCCATAATCAAAATCAAAACCAGCAGAAAACCTCTACGCTACAGTATCCTATAGTAGATACTGCAGTTAACGCACCAATGAAAGCTATTCCTCTTCAACATATTCCCACATTTCATGGTTTGACATCAGAAGATCTCAATGCGTTTTTATTTGAATTTGATGTGTTGTGTAGAGGATATGATTACACTACCGATGCCCAAAAATTGAAGCTGTTCCCTTCTACACTAAAAGGAGCAGCCTTACAGTGGTTTATGGGATTAGGTGGGGGTGTCATAACTGATTGGGATCATATGAAGGCTTCATTTTTAAAGAAATATCAAGATTATTGCAGGTCTCGGGAATTAAAAGATGAAATATTCCAGATGACAGCAAAACCAAGTGAGACTTTGGAGGAGTATGTGGAATGGTTTCAATATAATTTGCAAAGATCCCCTTATGCATCTGCACCCTTACCTGATAATGTTTTGAAAAATGCATTAATTAGGGGAATGAAAGATCAATGGGTTGAAACATTAAATCTTATGGGAAAAGGTGATATATATCAAGAAAGCTATCCTGACATTGTCGATTTGTGTATCAGGTGTTCGAGAGGTAATACAAGGTTGAAATCGGCAGAACTTGACATAATTACAAGGGAAAATAAGAACTCTAATGAGGGTCTGACTCGTGCAGAGATCGGAAATATGCTAGAGGAATTTAAGACAGACATACTGGGGACTCTGACAACGCAATTTGACATCATGCAAGCCAAGCAGAAGCAAGCAAAAGCAGAGCAAAACTTGGCAATATTCTGCCCCAGGTGTGGAAAGAAACACAGCCACAAAGAATGCCCGTTGGATATGGTTAAAGTCTGTGCCATTTGCACGAAAGACCACTCTACAGAAGGATTCCCGTCGCTTCCTGGCCTAAAAGCAGTATATAAGGAGGCAGAGGAAGAATCAGAAGTAGTATGCCTACTTAACCAGCACCGACAATGGCAACCACGACCATCAGTTATGCAAAATGATCCATTTTCTTTTCAGCCTTCTCAATATAATGCTCAACAGTATAGTGGAATGTGGCAGAATCAAACACCTTTCCCTAATTGGTCACAACAGTCATTTCCTCCTACATCTTGGCCCAATCAAATGAATCAAAATAACTGGCCTAGATTTCCCTTTTATCCACCATTCTGGCCTACGCAATGGTCCCCTTCCACTTCTCAGAGCCAACCCTGGCAGTCAAACTGGCAAAAATCTTCAAATCAGCCAGCTGGATCAATGCCTCTCTCTCAACCTACACTGCCAGCTCCTTATCCAAACCCCCAGACTAATGTAAGACCGCAACTCCCAGCCCAACCCAACCCAAACCCAAACAATAGACCAGTTCAGTCTGTCCAAATAACAGAACCACCAGAAGTAGAAACTGAACTTGCGGAGTGCAATGATGTTCAATTAAGGTCTGGGCGTATAGTCGAAACAGAGAGAAATAATAATGATCACATTGAAAATCAGTTACCTGAAGAACAAACAGAACAAAATGAGAAGGAAGTTCAACAACAACAAAATCAACAACAAAATCAACAACAAGTAACAACTTCCTCTCCACCATTCCCAGAACGATTAATGATACCTCGACCATTGGAACAACCTAATTATGATCTTCTGGGAGAACTAAAAAATTTATGTATAAAAATCCCTCTCCTCCAAGCTATTCAAGATATTCCTATATATGCAAAAACTATTAAGGAACTATGCATAAAGAAGCCTAAGAGGAGAACAACAACCAATCCCACTGTCCAAATAGTTGGTACCTAATCTGATTTATTATCAGGAATGGAAACACCTATCAAATATGAAGATCCAGGAAATCCTATAGTAACAGTTCAGATCAATGGCCAATCATTTCCAAATGCCTTAGTTGACTTAGGGGCAGCAATCAACATTTTAACAACCACTACCTGTCAGAAACTTGGCATTACATCACTTGAACCAACAACAACCTTGTTGGAATTGGCTGACCGATCAGTAGTGAAACAAGAAGGCACCGTACAAGATGTCATGTTATCTATGGATTCCTGGGAGTACCCTGCTGACTTCCTGGTTATCAATCCCAAGAACCGACTAGATGGACATCCATTAATTTTAGGTAGACCTTGGTTGGAAACTGCCGATGCTTATATTGGATGCCGACAAGGCAATATGACCATTACAAGGGGAAATTATGTCAAAAAATTAGCTTTATATCCCCCAGCCCAACCAAGTCTATCAATAATTAAAACAATACAACCACCTGCATCATATTTTGAGAAAAACATGAGGTCACCTCTAACTATAGAAGAAGCTCTGAATTTCAAAGATCAAATAGAGGATGATCTCATTAGTAATTTTATCAATAAATCACAAACTGAACCTCATTTGCAATGTCACATGATTGAAGCAGCATTCGACAATAAAGAAGAAGAAGATCCTTTCAAAGATATTCATGATCAAGCAATACCTACTACCTCCATAAATAATACCAAGGTTGTAGAAATTGAACCAGGTAAAACTTTGAACATTAACAAGAATCTCACTGCTGAACAAGAAGAGAAATTAGTCCAATTATTACGAAAATACAAAGCAGCTTTTGCATGGGATTACCCCGACATGAAAGGAATTGACCCTCAATTATGTAATCACCACATTTATATTGAGAAAGATGCAAGACCCATTCATCAACCTCAAAGGAGACTAAATCCTCACCTTAAAGACATTGTGAAAGACGAATTACAAAAACTATTGGATGTCAATTTTATCTATCCAATATTTGATAGTAAGTGGGTCTCCCCATTAGTGGTGGTACCTAAAAAGAATGGAAATTGGAGGATATGTGTAGATTACCATGAACTTAACAAGGCAACACAGAAAGACCACTTTCCCCTTCCTTTCATTGACCAGGTATTAGACACATTGGCAGGAAAGAAATTATTTTCATTCCTGGATGGCTTCAGTGGATACAACCAAATCCAGATTGCCCCTGAAGACTAGGACAAGACTACTTTTACCTACCCATGGGGTAATTTTGCCTACCGAGTCTTACCTTTTGGCCTATGCAATGCCCCTACCACATTTCAAAGGGAAATTCTCAGCATCTTTTCCGACTTGCTAAATGAGGGTCTCAAAGTATATATGGATGATTTCACCCCTTATGGGGATGACTTTGAACCTGCATTGAAAAATCTAGAAAAATTATTGCAAAGATGTATTGACACCAGGCTTTGTTTAAGCAATGAAAAATGTCTTATGATGATGACTGAAGGAGTTATCTTAGGTCATTATATTTCAGCATATGGAATTCAAGTAGACCCAGCTAAAATTCAAATACTCTTGTTAATTCCTACACCCACCACACAAACAGAGGTACGTAGCTTTCTTGGATTTTCTGGTTACTATAGAAGATTTATAGAACATTATTCTCGAATAGCTGCACCTTTATATGCACTGACTGGAAATATTGATTTTGTTTGGACAGACAAATGTGACAATGCTTTTAATAATTTGAAGAAGCTCGTTGCAACAGCCCCAGTGCTGAGGGGCCCAAACTGGAATTTTCCGTTCCAAATTTCATATGATGCCTCAGACACAACGATCGGAGCAGTACTCGGACAGGAGGAAGACAAGAAGCCATATGCAATTTACTACATTAGCAAAAATCTGACCCCTGCTGAATTAAATTATACTGTGACTGAGAAAGAATTTTTAGCTGTAGTCCATGCTATAAATAAATTTAGACATTACATTACTGGGTATCCTGTAGTGCTTTACACAGATCACTCTGCCATTAAGTTTTTAGCAAATAAACCTGTTACAAATGGAAGAGTGACAAGATGGTTGATTTTACTGCAGGAATTTGATATCACGATTAAAGACCGACCGAGCAAAGAGAACCATGTAGCTGACTTTTTGTCAAGAATGCCAAAGCCAACAGACACAGAAGCAGTTGAAGACCTCTTTCCGGATGAACATCTCTTCGCTGTTACTACCAAAACACCATGGTATGCCAATATTGCAAACTATTTGGCAATAGGTAAACTACCCAAACATCTATCCCTTAATGAAAGAAAGCAAATAATACATCGTAGTACCCGTTTTTCTTGGATTGGGGGCTACTTATTTCATACATGTGCAGATATGAAAATAAGACGATGCGTTAGGGAGGATGAGGTATATGAAATTTTGAAAGCATGCCATGATGGATAGTGTGGCGTACATTTTGTAGACCGCAGAACTGCCCATAAAATTTTACGAACAGGCTACTATTGGCCTACTATTTTTAACGATGCTAAAAAATTTGTGTAGGCCTGTGATAGCTGTCAAAGGGCAGGTCGCCCTGGGAAGTCTAATGAAATGCCCTTAAACCCTCAACTAGTGATTGAACCCTTTGAACGTTGGGCACTTGAATTTGTTGGTCCCATTAGCCCTCCATCAAACCAGAAAACATATATCCTAGTTGCAACTGAATACATTACCAAATGGGTTGAAGCAGAGCCCCTTTCAAAAGCTATAGAGGATTCTTTGATTCAGTTTCTTTTCCAAATCTTTGTCCGCTATGGCCTCCCACGAGACATAATTACAGATGGTGGACCACAGTTTGTAGGTAACAAATTGGCTGAAACATTACAGAATTATCATATTCAGCATCGAATTACAACTCCATACCACCCACAGGCCAATGGCCAAGTCGAGAGCACGAACAAGGTAATCAAATCCATATTAACAAAAACTGTCGCTTCGCATAGACGAGATTGGGCCTATAAACTGCCAGAAGCACTGTGGGCGTATCGAACAACATGGAGACCTACAACAGGTTATTCGCCATATCAACTGGTATTTGGAAAAGAACCCATCTTTCCTATCGAATTTGAAATTCAAACATTAAGAACAGCTCAAAAGGTGGGTCTGAATTTACATGAAGCCCAGGCTAAAAGACTGCAGCAAATTAATGAATTAGATGAAATTAGACTCTCTGCTCTCTAGCATACAGCATTAATTCAGCAACAGAGAGCCAAATGGCATGACACCCATATCAAACAAAAGATCTTCCACGAAGGAGATTGGGCACTCCTATATGATTCTCGGTTTCAGGATTTCCCTGGAAAGCTCCAAACAAGATGGCTTGGACCCTACGAAATACAGAAAGTTCATAATAATGGCACCCTCACATTAGTAACCATTGAGGGATCTAGGCATTCCTTTAAGGTGAACGGTCATCGTGTCTGATTGTATCACAAGCCGCTCACCCGGGAATCCTTTTACTAGTAGTTACGGGAAGATTCGACCATGGAAATTCTTGATGAAGGGGAGAATTCCTCCCCAGCACCAGTTTGATAAATCATTCCTTTTTAATTTTTTACATAAAGCATGTTTTTCTGTTTTTTATTGTTTTTTTACGAAATTTGTTTTTTTCTGTTAATATTTCTTGAATTTGGTTTCTTTCAAAACAATGAAAAAAATAAAAAAATTCTGTTTTTTTTCGCGTTGTTGTTCCTTTTTAAAGGAACAACACTTCTGTTGTTCCTTTTCAAAGGAACAGTAGTTTCGTAGAATTCTTTTGTTGTCCCTTTCCAGAGGAACAACACTTTCGCCAAATATTTTTCTGCTATTTCGCAGTGTTTTTGTTGTTCCTTTCCAAAGGAACAGCATTTCCGTAGAGTATTTTCTTGATGTTCCTTTCAAAAGGAACAACAGTTTCGCAGATTGTTTTTGCTGTTCCTTTTTAAAGGAACAACACTTTTGAGTGATTTTGTTTTTGTTTGTTTTAAGCTATCATTTTGATTTCTTTTCTCTTTGCTAAGGGAAAATATATCATTTATATACAATCATACAAGTTTAAGCTTACTGAGATCATCACATAAAAAAAAATCGTCATTTTTTAATGGAATTTCTTAGTAATGAAAAAAAAGAGGAAAAAGGGGCATGATCAATAACATAACATTGCTATTACCATCAAATTAATCTGATCAATTATTTTTATCATGATTGGTTCTCTCCCATATGCTATAGCTTTCTTTGATATTTATCTTTGAAATGGAAATAAGGGTATATTTTTTTCTATTGAGATGTTCAGACTTTTTCCGCCATTCCTACTCTTAAGGAGTGTTGAGCCATCCCTTATGAATAACTGAGGAAAAGTGTTGTTTGAAAAAGAAAATATTTACATATTTTAATGTTTTTGCAGATGGAGGATAGGGGGTCTCATTAAGAGCCAGCCTACCGTGATCATAGAGAAGATAGTGAAGTGGCATTCCCATTATGGCCACCAAACCAGGGAAATGGTCCAAAAGACAATTGAAAATCAAGAAGTCCTTGGAACAGGAGGTCTCATCACGAGCCGGCCTGCCCACCTTTCACTTCTTCCCGGTGAACGGCATTGTTATTTATCTGGTCACCAAGCCAGTACAATGGCCTCCGTCTTGCTACTCAAAAAGAATATAAGGAAACAAAAAGGAGCACTTCCTCAGTATGAATAAAGGACAATGGTTCCGTGGGTTACAAAACAACTCTGTCAAGGTTATGGACACCTGTGGGCAACAGAGCTCTGTTGATGGTATTGAAGTCACATTTATGCACATCAATAGTTATTTAACCCTTTTTCCTATATGTTTATTTAATATCAAATGAAATGCATGAATTCCTTGCTTTTATTGTTGAACCTATTATACATGAAAATTATTATGAATCGATCATATTAGTTTATATGGTAAATAACGCAATTATATTTATGTCAATCCTATGTTGTCCCTTCCCCTCGTATTTGAATCATTACAATGCGATTTCCTATTCATTACCGATTTATCTCTTGCATCAATTTCAGCAATTGCTTAATTTGGTTGACTGTATCATAATTATGCCTGTTTTTTTTTTTTTTCACTGCTGTCCTATTGCTGTGCCACACATGCCACCCTCAATCGACGGTCGAGGACGACCTTTATTTCATTTGGGGGGCGCGGATGAATGCATGCTGATCAAACTCCGAGATTCTCTTCACCTGTACATGAACTAAATCTCCGCATTAGATTTCTTTACCGTATTTGGACTAAAACCCCCATATTTATGGGAAATAACAAGTTTCAACGAACTATGCTGTGCTGTTCCATTGAAATTACTGTGTGTTGTGAATAAATTAACAGAGCGCAGAGATGGGAGGACACCAATTCACAACAACTATTGCAAGTTGATCATTCCTCACGCCGTACTATAGCCTCCGAGAGAGATCGAGATGACTACCTAGCACAGAGCATGGAAGAAGAACCCCAAGAGGAAGAGCAAGGAGAGGATTTCGTCGGCGGCACCACTCAAACCCTGCCACTAGGATGGGTTCTATGAACAAGCCGCCTGCTCCTTTTAGAAAGAAGAAGAAAGAACGAGGCTGAGTAGTTTCCCGCAGAAAGGATAAAACTTCAAACCCGACAGAAGGAAGCCAGATAAACATTAGGTGCAGAACAGCAACACCTGCGAGCCCCTAAAAGAAGAAATATTGATGTTAGGAGAAGATCAAAGAGGAGAAGGGTAACTACTAATAGGAACCCTCAAGTGGAAGAAGAAACCATGCCTGAACCTAACTACGAGGATGTGGAGCAGCAAACGGCTGTGCCAACTCCGGCTGTTCCAACACCAGTTGTTCCAAAGGAACCTGCTCTAAACGAAAATACCCAATCTAGCAGCCAGCATACCTTCAGTGATCCAGCATTAGTTAGACTGCAGGAAGAATTGACACAGGCCCGAATCGAGAGACAGAAATTGGAAGAAGATATTGTCCCAAGGAAGAAATACCAAGAATTGCAGCAACAGATGAAAGTTATTCATGAGGCAGAAGCCGAAGCTCATGAAAAACGTCGAGAAGCAGAGATAAGAGCTAATAAGGTAAGCACCCAATTAAAATTAGCACGAAATCAAATGGACACTCTCTGCTCCCTATATACTGATGTCTTAGCTTGTAGGTGCCCTACCAAAAACTATGCTTTATTTCTGTTAGAAAGGTATTTGCAATTAAAAATCAAGGCAGTTAGGGCTGGCAAATCAATAGAGCTAAGAACCATGAACAACCTGATATCGTGCTGCAAGCTTTAAGGGGACAAAGTACAGAGCCTGTTGTGTGAGTTTTATTTGCATAATTTAATTCTTGAGAATGACTGTGAATCAAACCCTAGCCCTTTCATTGGAGATGTACAGTTTCAGGCATTCATTTCTTTTGTCGTAAATCAATTAAAGTGGCTTCAAGCCTACAATGCCTTTCAAAGGCAGGAAAACGAATTGGATCTATGGGTCAGAAGTGAGCCTCATGACCCACTTCAATTGTGGGCTAGACAGAAAAGCCTAATGATAAGGGAAGGCGTCACCCAAACTCTGGGGCCTGTTCATAAGTCAATCATTCTAAAAGGGACATATTATTTTTCATCTATTAGGGACCAAGATTATGTAGCAGCCAAGCTCCGATGGAGAACCTCGAATCAAAACATACAAAATAGGGAGCCACTTAATTATAGAAATTTTGGGCTAGCCGCAGACCGTTTCATTGCCTATAGCCATATTGTTTTAAAAGAGGGACCATTCTGGTTAGGGTGTAGGTTCTGCAGCCCCATTACTTGGTACCCTGCCTTGGATTACCACACCATTTATGAGCTTCTCGAGGGGCAGACAGAACATATTCTTGAAGAGTTAGCTGCACACCATGGTTTTAGGCATTTTAATGATAAACGTTCTCCAACTTACTCTTTAACTGCTCTCCATGTGAACTATAGTTTTCATGAGGGCATGAAAAAGGTTAATTTGGGGGGTATGTTGAGCTGTGAAAAAGGTATGAAATCCTTATGTATTTGTTCATTCTTTTACCATAGATATACTGTTGTCTGCCTTGGAAAGGTAATTTACCATAAGAATTGCAATTAAATTGGAAAGACTTATGTTTAGCCTAAAAGATGACTAAAAGGTTGTTTTTATGGTCAAAACAGGAATTCGAAGAGGTGAGCAGTTCTATCAAATGCGTGGCTGAAAACAGTCTGACTTCTACTCCATTCATGATGAACCATATCCAGCTAAAGCCAAGAAGATCTGAACGAATTGCCCGAAAAGGGCACGGGACAGCTCGGCCTTGAACAGAGTTAACAGAATGATAACAAAACAAGGAAGGAGCGAATCCCTCAGGATGGGAAGATCCTGAGGGATCGCTATGCAAATTTATCATATCTCTTGATTTGTCCGTCCAAGGATCAACTATAAAGGCACTGATCTTTAGTGACCGGGGACGGAATGGTTATTATGTAAAAAACATTTTCGTTAACAGACTTTTATATTTCCTTTGCAATCGAATGCTTATCGACTCTTTGTCGTGAGAGAACGATGTTTGTAATGTCTTCTGGGTTAATATAAAAACACAGGTTTTATCTGCTCTTTAGAATTCTGAGTTAAGCCCAGTAGTACTTCATTGGCGCTAAGGGCCCGGCTCTGGTGGATTACTATGATGTTGTATTATTAATCTTTATTTGTTAATGCGTGAAGTGTGTTTCGTATTGATTTCATTTACATAGTTATTTCATTGATTGTTAAAGCAAGTGCAGGATCATTGATGTTTCATTCTTTACTGCAATTACATTTAACGATCAATTATCTTGTTATTATCTTTTGGCTTTGTTGTTCCGTAATTACAGAAAGTTGTTGTTCCACTCATCTATGGTTTGTGGTTGGATTGCATTTAACTGTCGACAGGCTTGAGTGTGACGATCTACTTGTTCGAATTACATTTGCAATAGCTGTTCATTTTATGCTATTGTTCCTTTTCTGGATTTCATTTCCTTTCAGTGTTTCACTTGCTTTAAGAATGCCGAACTGTAGTGGATAGAGATATCTCTCCATAGTCCCCAGATTTGGTCATCTTACATCGATTTCTAGGGGAAAGAGTTATTGCTACTGCATCCCTGATCGATGTCCAATAAGATTGTTGTAGTTTAGCTTTTACATTCCTGTCATTGTAATTAGGTTTCTTTTCCACGCATTTATTACTTTTGTATTTCTATGCTACATCCTCACAAGCATTGCTCTTAGATAATTGCAGCCTCAGACAGAGTACACTCTTGAGATAAAAAGACGCTCTCGGATTGATGATTAATGTAGGCTAATTAGGTGTTTAAAAGATACCTTTTTATGGTCCAACAACATAAAGATTTTTTCTAGCATGGCACAAATTTAATTTTGATTTTTTTTTTTGGGATATTTGGTGCATTTTTTTTGGCATTTAAAAATATCAAATCTCTTGATATTTATTTGAATCAATCCACAAAATTTGATGGATAAAATTATGTGAATTGGAAATTCAAGTTATTGACAATTCTAGATGGTTATAATTTGTGGTCAATTGTGAGTGGGGATGAGCCCAAACCCACTGCTGCAACTTTTGTTCCTGATTGGGAGAAATGAGAAACTAAATAAATGGTGTTGTGATTGTCCGTAAAGGACAACATTTTCCTCATATCATAGATTGTAAAACATCCAATGAAAGATGGGACGTGCTCAAGGGTTTGTATGAAACAACAAATACAGAACAAATTTTATTTTTGAAGAAAAAGCTCTTGCCTTTAAAAATGGAAGTAAATGAAAAATATAAGTAATTTCATTTCCCATGTCAAATATCTAAGTGAAAAGTTGGGAGATATTAGTGAAAAGGTGTCCAATACTCACTTGGTCACCATCACATTAAATGACTTAGTGAAAGATTATCAAATTTTTGTTTCAAGTCTTTTAGCTTGAGAGAAGCCCCCTACATTTTGATGAATTGACATATATTCCTCTACAAGAGGAGGAGAGGATGAAAATTTATAATATGAGCTCAAAAAATTCAAATCTGGGATTGGTATCCAAGGGTGAATAGTCATTCAAAGGTTAGCCATGGGGAAAAAAAAACAAGTTTCAAGCAAAACAGAAAGGTATGGAACAATCTAAATTTCCTATTCATGATAAGAGAAATGATAATAGGTATTAGGGTCATTAGTTTTCAATGTCAAATGTGTTTTCCATGTCATATAATTTTTACTTTTTGAAAAATTGAGTCTATGACCACTGTTATTGCTGCCATTAGCCTCAAATGGTCATTGGCTAACATGGTCAAATTCTCGTCATAAAGCGTTCACCCACAGGATGAAAGAGTGTCAAGTTAATGGGAGTCATCGTCGCACATGTTTTTGTCAACTCGAGTCAAAGTGGGTTTTAGTCATTTGTCTATCAAAATTGTCTAAATTAAGCTCATTACAGTGAGAGGTTTGATGGTAAAGGGACATTTTCAATATCCAACTTCTTATTCCCTCCTTTTATCTACCCTTTCTTGCCTATTTTTACACTTCATTTCCCTTATCCACCTTTCATCTATCCCCCTTCATATAAAATTTTCATCCTAGACCCTTTCCATCATATTCCATTCATCCTCCATTTTATTTCTCCCCATTTTTATAAACTCATCCCCTATACCCTTTCCCATACCCATAACATATAACCCTCATGCATAATACCCCATTCCCATATATAAAACTCCCATACCAAAAGGATATCATACCCCTTATACTTAATCATTACCTATGTTGTGAAACACATGCCAAATCAGGTGGATCACTCCAAAACATTAGGTCAAAGCATCACATTGCTACTTAGATTGTTCGCTACACATTCGTTGCGCAACTTCCGCGCAAGTGAGTATCAACCAATCAAGAGTTTTGGAAGAGTTGGAGAACCTACTTAAAGATTTCTAAACCATCACACAACCATTTCAAGCATACCCATTTGGTCTATTTTTCCAGAGGAGGTGTGCAACCATACAGGGCATGGAGTGATACCTAACTTGCTCGCTGCACAATGTTGCGTAGAATACTTTGTTTTCAACATAATTTTGAAACGATGATTTTGACCACATGAAGGGTAATTCTAGAAAAATCAAAGAAGTTTTTCTCAAGAAAATACCAAATAAAAATAACCTCCTTCAGTTTCTGCAGAGGTGTCATAGATTGGGAGTTTCAAATGCATATTTAAAGAACATTTTTCACAATGTGTAAATTTCCCGTTTTAGTCATTTTTTTGTAGATCATTTTCTGAGCAGCTGGGGAAGATTTTGAAGGAACTTAAACATATTTTTGTAGAGCATGGGCCAAAGAATGAAAACATACTTATGATTTTACACAGGTGTTATATTTTTGGAGCTACAGGTGTCTCTTCGAGGCCTATTTTCGCAGTTTGTGGTGGAAAAATTATGATTTTTTTGCAATTCGGTTTGGACATGTGAAGGTTGTACATATTTTTGCATTATGAAGGTTGATGGTATAGGGTGGAGTGTTTATTGCATAGGTAGGGTCATCTTGTGTGATTTTTAGGCGGGAAAGAAGGTGTTAACACAATTTTGAAATTTTTCTACACAGTCGTTGTGCAACATTGCGCAACTGTTGTGCACATGCTATGCACAGGTTTATATTTATTATTGAGGATGCCACTTGTCAGGGGGTGAATGGTGGAATGTTTTGTTGTGACAGGAGAGGATTCATCTCCTAGTAACCAGCTAGGTATCTGCCAGTACATGGAAAATTATGCCAACATGATATGCTACACAACTGTCGCGCAACATAGATTTGGTAGTTGAGTGCTTTTGCCTGTTTTTATTTCTGAAAGCATGGTTATGGTGATTAGGATGAGGTTCTCATGGATTAGGATGGTGTCTAGATGGGATAGCGTGATAAGAGTTAACTTATTATTTTATTTTTTTCCACTGAAAAAAATAGAAAATACTTTTAAGAACTTGCTACTTTTGTGATCAGTTCGATCCTTCTCATAGATAACCCATTCATTATACCCGGTCATAATATTTTTGAGGATGTAAGGTTATTTAATGCCAAATGATACAAGCTAGAAAGGGTTGATTGTGCGGTGAACTAATTTTGAATATACTTGTGTGCATTATGGTTTCTCTTTTCAGTAATAAAATGCTTCATGCAAAGTTCTACCAGTGATTACTCAGAGATTCTTGCCGTATATCTTTTCGAATTTGTTCCTCTCCAATGTATTTTTCAACTCATATATTTTTCCTTAGTTATTCTTAAAGGTATAATTGAAACAAATTTGCTAGAATTCATCATGCATGCTCTAGTTTAGCTTTGAATTAATGTTTCAAGTGCAAATAAAATGCGTTATTCCTTTATCTTCTATATTTCTTCTTAATACTCAATCACTTGAGATGCGGTAACAAAATTTCAATATGTTCTGTCACATGTGGATGAGTGTTGTTATAGGCTTATTTCCCACTGTACTACAATTGTTCCTATTCGAAAGATGTGCTAGATAGACGTCTGTATATGTTATTGGTTGGTTATGATGAGATATTAATCTTTCTAATCACATGCATTAGTATTTCCAGATCCTCCACCAATTTCCAAAAACTTTTAAAAAGTTTTCCTCAGATTTGGCCTCTATCAATTTATGTGCTTTAAAGTCTCAGATCTTAGGTTTTTCGAGTGAGGGAGCCCCCTTTGACTAGAAAAGACTAGTTTCTAGTCCAAAGTGGTCTTGTGGTTACCTTTGTGGCCCTTTCCTTAGCCTAAAGAGACTTATGGAGTGCTAACATAGTGGCGTTGTTTCCGAGGAACGAACGATCACATTTTCCCCATGTGTGAATGATAAGGATTAAATCTAATTGTTGATGGTGAACATCAGTTGGACATAAGAAGGATGAAATATTCACTTGGTGACTCCAAATAAAATTTCAACCTAATACAAAGACTCGAATGGTAGTAGGATCCAGAAATCAGAGTTTTACTGACAACTCTATTGGCGAAAAAATGAATTAAGCTGTAAGGTATGCCACTATGAATCATGTTGACATACCTGGATTTCCAAATTGTTTGCCTTATATTGATTGGAAATCATATTGGCCAAAGTTCAAAGATGAGAATGGTGATGATACTGCTTTACATCTTATCAAATTTCATAAGCATTCAGAGAGGCTTAAAGTTGAATGCAATGAAGATTTTCTCATGAAGATGTTCATGGCTACTCTAGAAGGAAAGGCAAGGTCATGGTATGAACAATTACCAGATGCTAGTTTATGTTCTTTAAAGCATTTTCATAAAGTATTCTTTGAAAATTTTAAATAATCTTATCCATCTTTATTATTGGTTCAAACTTGTTATGGACATTTTGGGAGTTTCATTGAAAATTTGGAAAGCTTGTATGAAGATAATGAGTTCATGGATGAGGAAATTTTAGAGGCCCTTCATGACAATACTTTTCATCACTAAGAATAAAATTTGTAGCTATCTTATCATTTTTTTAAGTGACAAGGAGGGAAAACTAGTACAATTTAGCAGCCTTGATACCCAATAACACTTCCAACAAACAAAGTTTTCTTCCATCACTGAAGACAAATTAGATTTGCATGATGAAATCCATGTTTCATCTCTTGATTTTAATGATTATTTGCATCAAGATTGTCAATTTTCATGGGACCAAAACAGGGATAAAGACAATGTTTCAAATGATTGGTCCCTCGTGTTTTGATAGTTTGGCAAATCAAAAGACAAGGCAACATTAGAACCAATCTTTAGAGTTACAGGATCTAGTCCTCCTGCTCTCAGAGAGGGATCTCTCAAATTATTTATTTTTTGCAAAGGTTTATCTTGTGTGCTTTGAGTATTGGTTTTAGACTAGTTATTAAGTGCAAGTGTTTGTTTGTTTGTTTGGTTGAATTGATACAGCAGAACCTAAAAGGTCTAGGAAAGATAGATAGAAAGGGGAAATGTCAGTTTCATTGGGAAATGGAGTCAAAAAGAGGTCATGACAAACTTATCAATGGATATGGGATATCAAAGGGCAAATCTAACTTGGCCGCAGGATCCTTTGGTTTTGGAATGAGATGGACATCAATGATTTGGAAAGAGAAGTTTAATTCTCAACAAAGGGAATTTGAAAGCACAACTTGAACAATAAAGAGCTATTTGATAGACAGGGCTAACCATGAATTCTACAAATCACACTTTTAAGCAAATAATGACTTCAAAACAACTTTTAAAATGAAATCTAAGATTTGGGGAACACCCTATTTCCTCAAAGATTTTACTGCAAATGACTTTAGAAAACATACAAGATTCACTGATAATTATGGTCATAGAAGAGGGAACACCTAAATACATGTATGATCACAACTATAAAGACCTTTAAGTCAAATTTTCAAGAGAGGACAAGGGGCAAGATCAGAACAGACCTCCTTGGCTCACTGTAAACAAGGAAACTTCAAAGGGAGACTTCAATAACAGCCTTTAAGTGGCAGTAGACAAGCAGGGAAAACCATAAATCATGTTGAAACCAACTACTCGAGCTATTAAGGAAATAAACAAGGATGAGGACTAAAGAGAGATTAAAGACTCTAAAATACCTCAGCAGAAGAAAACATAAAACAGTGAAGGATAAATAGGTCTAAGGTGCTTCCAAGAGTCATTTCTTGGCCTAAAACTTTCATCCTATTGTAGTAAGAATTTATGGAACAAAATTGAAATAGGGGAAAACATTAAACACTTCAGAATACTTCACCAACAGCCAAGCTCATGGATCCAATGATAGAGCCTTCTCAAGAATAAGCATGCAACAACATCATCAGGACTTCCAAGACTTCAATTTCTTCTTCAACTTCAACAGACTATGTATTATTTCAGAGAGTTTTAGTATTAAAACTAGTGATCAACCAACATCTACAATGAACTCTTCAATAAGATTTTATAGAAGGATGAGGAGGTCAAAAGAGAAAAGATCTATGGGTTCAATTAATACAGTTAATGCTTCTCAGCCTTTGAGGGGCTCGATGGAGAAGTTTACATATGTTTATCTGTATTAATTGTCTTACATTTAATAATTGAGCTCGGTGGAGAGTTTTTTGTTGACTTTGAGGCTCTGTGTCATATCTGTAGCAAATCAGTAGATATTTTGCAATAAGTTCTTCGGCTATGGTGAGAAAATATCTCTTATTTTGGTCATTTACTTGGCCTCTGTTGAATTCTTTGAGGCTACATGTGGCTAGCTGGTAGCTGAGAGGAATCAATTAGCCTCTGATGTGGCAGTGGAGGAGTCCTTTGTTTGATAGATATTATTGATCTTCTTTAAACATGGTTAATTCAGTGGATTAGGCTTTTGATTTTCGATCTTAGCCGTAATCCACTCCAAACTGTATAATCAATGTTTAATTCTTCATTTCTGTTGTGTTTGGGTCTTCGACACTGATACTCTTTGATTTTTTTTAATCCTCTGTGTCTTGTTGATGTGCAGGTACAACAGATGGTTCATAATAATATCGGTGCTCATGATGCACTTCCTTGTCTTGATGGGAATCTGCATGATTTCTTTGATAATCGAGCTGGAGAGTCGTCACTCTCGGCCTTCCATTTTATATAAAATATTTGAAAACCTTTGAAAGTCTGCCACAATACATAAAATAATTAAGAAATCCTACATATTGGGTAAAAACTACTTTGGAGGTTTCAGGTAGGAGCATGGCCGTTGGATGACAGCATCCAACAGTGGAGATTGCGTGCAAAGATCAAAAGGGAAGCGGTTGATGAATAAGCGGTGGAGTTTTTAAGTCAGATCCGTTGATCTTGCAAAGATCAACTGTGGGGAGCAACCAGGGAGACATAATGGAGAAGGGCCGCTTTTTGATGAAAACAGAAGAAATACAAAGGAAATAGGGTTAAAATCCTTTGGTGGATAGAAATACATGGACAAGAAATTTGGGGTTTCGGGATGATCGTGGACCGTCGGATTAGATCAGCCCACGAGATCAATGGTGGAGATCGCTATGAGAAGTCCTTCAGGGAAGTTGGAGGGAGATAGTGTCTGGCCAGATTAGATTTGAGCCGTTGATCTCGGTCAGCGGGGGGAGCACGCGTACAATCTAATACAAAATGATGAAAGCTGGTTTTGGAGGAAAACTCAGCGATTTCGCGTGGTGATAAGGCGGGTAGGCGGTATTTCCTTTTCAAATGTGATATGCCGTCCACGCCTTGACACGTGGCATCGAGAAAAGTTCATATCGCGGATTTTTGGGGAATTAATACTGTGGCAAGTTACGCAATACGGGAATATCGTTGTTAGATGCGGGGTCTCGAGATCGAATGGTGGGGAGCGAGCATGAAGAGCGAGCATGATTTTGATAAGATGCGCGGGCGAAATGAGGTGGGGACAGGAGAAAGGCGGTTTTAATCGAGTTTTTAAGTCTAAGATTGAATTTTACGAGTTAGATACGGAGGAGGCGGGACCCTTAGGGGTTGGGCACATTAGGTTTAATATGAGCCGTTGGATGTGAAGGATCAATGGTCGGGGATTAAAACTAGGGTCAAACAAAATAGTATCTGAGCGGAGAAGAGAGGTTTAATAAGGACCGTTGATCTACGAGAGATCAATGGGCACGAGAGTTGGCTTCCGAAAAACATTATGAAGCGAGGTCCTCTGAATTTAACCAAAGTCGCGAGATGTAATGCGGGCCTGTTCCGAAAGTACGGACACGTGGACAACCCGGATGCAATCGGAGAATCAAAGCATGCGATCGATTGGGGGGAGAACTTGAATGGCGCCGATGTGATTAGTTGTGGGTTGTCGATCTGCAGATCAGATCGATGGTGGAGGATGAATCGGAGGGGTTCAAGGCAGAGGAAAAGGCTTATGATCAGAGCCACTAAGGGCCATCGGATCAGAGATGTGGTGGATAGATCCAATAGCGGAGGATCCATCGGGGGCATTCAATCGGAAGGGGGAATAAAATGCCCCTGATAAAACCTGCAATGTGATATTGCGCCGATGGTTGATCGGTGTTAGATAAACAGTCGGGAATGGGTTTTAAAAAATGAATGGAGGGACCCCTTTATAATATAAAAAGGCGGAAAATTAATGAAAAACAAAGGTTTTTGGCTTCGGGGTTGGATATATATAAGGTTAGCGCCCGTCTGCGGGGCCTTTGGATGTATGGAGAGAAAAGGCCCAGGGATTATATGTACAAGGGCCAATCACATCGAAACTTTGGTGTGGGTCTTTCAATCTACCCATTAAACAAATCTCCAATGCGAGATTATGTTTACCGTTGATCTGCTCATAAGATCAACGGTTCTCCTTATATAATAACATGAACCGGCGGGTTTAGACCAAAACTTAGGAAAAAGTGGGTTTTTGTTTTAACAAAGGGAAAATATGAACAACGAAGGTTTATATAAACATTAAAGTGCCCGATTGTGGGCTCTTGGGTTTTATGAAGCGGCAATGGGATCGGGGCTTATAAACAATGGGGCTCATCGGATCGGAGGTCTTAATACAACAAAAAGACTTGTGCGCTCTGATTATTGCCGATGTGATAAGCACCCGACTGGGTTAGCGCCTGGTCCTAGGGTGTGGGCACATGTGGGGAAGTGGTTAGGACTTAGCCCAAAGGGGCTTAAACCCATAGTCAAAATACTTATTTTTTATGAATTTTTCAATGTTTTTTGATGGATTTGGGGGTTTCGGCAAAGTTTAAAAATGAGTTTTAAACCTTGTGAAAGGGATTTTGTGAAGGGGAAGGAGGAAAACATGAAAAATAGAATAATTTCATGGGAAAAAAGGGAGAAAGAGGAAGGTTAGTTTTAAGTGTAAGGAGGGGAAAAATGGAGTTCTGTAGCAATCTTTTCTCTATGAAAATAGTAGAATTTCATAATTAAAGGAAAGCAATGAGTGATGATTAACCAAAGGATAAAAGAATATCTTCGGAAGACTTTAAGCACCAAAATTTTGGCAATATAATTGTTTCTTGAAGGGTACATCCCGAAAATGATTTAACCACCACTTGATATGACAAAATTTTATAGGTGGCTAACATAAGAATTTTCCTTCATGTCATTCCTCTGCTGAATTTTCCTCTCATGAAAAAGTCCACGAAAATCAAATTTCTGAAATTGTTTGCATGGAAAATCTAGGCAGTGAACTAGTTCATGTTGGTAGAATTTCATATTTAATAGAGAATTAGGTGCCAAAAATTGTCTCCTATCATGAAAATCAAAATGATAGTTGTCAAACAAAGTTATCTAATGAGATCACAACAAATTGTTTTGATCAACAAAAGGACAGTCCCAACATACATAATTTGGCTATCATGTTTGAAGATGCTAAGGAAAGTTTGGACATTTTTATAGACAAACCTATTGATTCCATTTTCTTTGAAGTTGAACTTGAACATGATAGGATAATGTTTCATGTTTTCAAGGACCCTTTTCCTAATTTTCTCCAATGATCAAAAGAGGTATTTTTTCATGGTTTTCAAGAATCAATGGTAATATTATTGCCGTTATTAGTTAAGGAAATTTGTGTGTCCTCTATGGAGCATGGATTCAATTTTTATTCTGAGTTTCCATTCTCTTACTTCTTCTACCTGTTCAAGGAAAGTGTGAACAAAATTAAGTCAAGCAGTCATTTTCTTGACTAGCTACATTGGGGAGAAGGGATCACCTAATGTATATACTTTCAATAGGTGTGGACAACTATCATTCAAATTTGAAGCATGAGGAGAAGGCCCTAAGACTTGGTGATATGCTGTCAAATTTTGTTTGAAGCTTTCAATTTGGTTTGTACGGTGTTTCTGAATAAATGTTAGTCAGTTAGTGAGTATCAGTTTTTATGTTGACTCCACTACTAGTCTGTGTTTTGTTCTTAGCACCTCGTTGGGAGGCTGCCATCCCCATTGGAACCAATGTTAGGGTCATTATTTTTCATTGTAAAATTTGTTTTCCATGTCATTTAATTTTCATTTTTTGAATAATGGAGTCTATGACCACTACTGTTGTCATTAGCCTCAAATGGTCACTGTCTCACATGCTCAAACTCCCGTCATAAAGAGTTCACCCATAGCATGAAAGAGTTTCAAGTTAATGGGAGTCATGGTCACACATGTTTTTTTCAAGTCGATTCAAAGGGGGTTTCAGTCATTTGTCTATCATAATTTTCTAAATTGAGCTCATTGTAGTTAGAGGTCTGATGGTCAAGGGATATTGTCAATATCCTACTTCTTATTCCCTCCTTTTATCTACCCTTACTTCCCTATTTTTACACTTCATTTCCCCCATCCACCTTTCATCTATCCCCCTTCATATAAAATTTTCATCCTAGACCTTTCTCCATACCATTTACCTAGCATCATATTCGATTCATCCTCCATTCTATTTCTCCCCTTTGTTCTAAACTCATCCCCTATACCCTTTCCCATACTCATAAAATATAACCCTCATTCATAATACCCCATTGCCATATATCAAACTCCCATACCAAAAATATATCATACACCTTATAATTAATAATTACCTATGTTGTGATACACATGCCAAGTCAGGTGGAGCACTCCAAAACATCAGGTCAAGGCATCACAGTGCTACTTAGACTGTTCGTTGCACAATCATTGTGCAAGTGAGTATCAACCATTCAGGAGGTTTGTAAGAGTTGGAGAACGTACTTAAAGAGTTCTACACCATCACAAAACCATTTCAAACCTACCCATTTGATCCATTTTTCCAGAGGAGGTGTGTAACCATACAGAGCATGGAGTGCTACCGAGTCTGCGCGTTGCACAATACTGCGCATAATAGTATGTTTTCGACATCATTTTGAAATGATGATTGTGACCACATGAAGGAAAATTATGGAAAAAATAAATAGGTTTTTCTTAAGAACATACCATAAAAAATAGCCTCCTTCCATTTCTGCACAGGTGTGACAGGTCGAGAGTTTCAAATGCATCTTTAAAGCACATTTTTCGCAATGTGTAAATTTCTTGTTTTATACACTGTTTTGCAGAGAATTTTATGAGCACCTATGGAAAATTTTGAAGGAAGTGAAATATTTTTGTGTAGAGAATGGGCTAAATAAAAAAATTATATTTCATATTTTACATAGGTGTTATATTTTTGGAGTTACAAGTGTTTCTTCAAGGCCCATTTTCATAGTTTTTGGTTGCAGAATTATGAATTGTTTTCAATTTGGTTTGGACATGCGAAGGTTGTGGATATTTTTGCACTCTGAAGGTTGCTCGTATATGATGAAATTTTTATTTCATAGTTTGGGTCACCTTGTGTGAGTTTGAGGCGGGAAAGTAGGTGCTAACACAATTTTTAAATTGTGTTGCATAATCGTTCCGAACATGTTGTACACATGTTTATATGCAGTACTGAGGATGCCACTTGTTAGGGGGTGAATTATGGAATGTGATTTTGTGCCAAGAGCTTATCCATTTCCTAGTCACCAGCCAGGTGTTTGCTAGTACGTGCAAAATCATGCCAACATGACATGCTACACAGCTACTGCGCAACACAGATTTGGTAGCTGAGTGATTTTTCCTGTTTTTATTTCTAAAAGCATGGTTATGGTGATTAGGATAAGATTATCATGGATTAGGATGGTGCATAGATAAGATAGCTTAATAAGAGTTAACTTAGTTTTTTTTCTTTTTCCACTAAAAAAATATAAAATAATTTTTAAGAACTTACTACCTTTTTTATCAGGTCGATCCTTCTCATGGATAACCAATTATTTGTACCTGGTCATAATATTTTTGAGGATGTAAATCTATTTAATGCCAAATGATACAAGCTAGAAATGGTTTATTGTGTGGTGAACTAATTTTGAATATACTTGTGTGCACTGTGGTTTATCTTTTCAATATTACAATTGCTTCATGCAGAGTTCCGCCAGTTATTACTCGAAGATTCTTGTGGTATGTATTTCCGAATTTTTTCCTCTCCAGTGTATTTGTCACCTTATATATTTTTTCCTTAGTTCTTCTTAAAGGTATAATTGAAACATCTTTGTTATAATTCATCATGCATGCTGTAGTTTAGTTGTGACTTAATGTTTCAAGTGCAAATAAAATGTGTTATGCCTTTAAATTTTGCATTTATTCTTAATACTCAATCACATGATATGCAGTGACAAAATTTCAATCTGTTTTGTCACATGTGGATGAGTGTTGTTCTCTGCTTATTTCCCAATGTACTACATATGTTCCTATTAGAAATATGTGCTAGACATGCCTCTGTCTATGTTATTGGTTTGTTATGATGAGCTATTAACCTTTTTTATCACATGCATTAGTATTTCTAGATCCTTCACCACTTTCCAAAAAAATTCAAAACAATTTCCTCAGATCTTGTCTTTGTCAATTTATGTGCTTTAGAGTCTCAAATATTACATTTTTCAAGCGAGGGAGCCCCCTCTAGATAGAAAATACCAGTTTCTAGTCCAAAGTGGTCTTGTGGTTACCTCTGTGGCCCTTTCCTTAGCCTAAAGGGAGTTACAGTGTTATAACAATAGGATTGGTTACAATTTGATCAAGACCTGAAACAACCCAAGCAGGGAACACAAGAAATAAAAAATATGGGAGTAGAAATTACCTTTGTAAAGAATAATTCTCAACATGAAAATCCTATGAGTAATCCTATTACTACACCTAAAATTGTGCCTGAGTAGTTAATGTATGAGAAGTAACCTGAGCTAACTTAGCATGAACTAGAGATAATTCTTATTAATCCGACTTCAAAGATATTCCTCAATATTGAGGAGATCCCTCCAATGGACATTTTTTATAGCCCAATGCATAAAGATGTAGTCAAAATAGGAAGGAATAAAAGGAAGATTGATGAATCCCACACTATAATTCCAGGGAAGACCTCAAAGGCCACTTCTCTTGAAGTCCTATGGAAAGGATCCTATGATTCCCCAACCAAAGAGCTTGGGAAATTGACTCAATTTATTGGTGCTTATGCCTTTGCGACCATGGACAAAGAAATTGAGGTACAAGAATCGCTAAGGGGGAATGATGAGAATAATGCTACAATGGAGAAAGTATTTGTGAATGATAACGAACAATTAAGAACACAGTGGAAAGCTCAATTGGATCAAAAGGAAATTTCATTGATAAAACTACAAATGTAGTTCAATGCACTTAAAATCTAGCATTTAGAGGAAATAAAAACAAAATATGTGCAACTAAAGGAATCACAACATAAATTAGAACAATTGTAAGCGGGGACTCTACATTTGGTGAAATTTAAGGAGGAGGTATATGATCTTAATGCATAACTACAAAAGCAACAACAACTATTCTGCGAGAAAATGAAATTGATTCATGTTTAATGCAAATTGGGTAATACTTTGACTTATGAGCTAGTGGACATGATAAAATCATATGAGGAATAAAAAAGGATCTCAATGAGATGATGAAGTGGAAAAACTATTTTGAAGGGAGAAAATATCACTTTCTTAAATTAGATGAGATCCAACAGTTAATAATTTTTAGAGCATGGAAAGCCATAATTCGTTTGGTTAAAAGGCTCATCGGTGAGACACGAGAATTATCAAATTCCCTAGTTGAATATGTTAGGGTCCTATAATAATAAGATTCATAATTTTTGAATTGACTTTGATTAGTCTTGTAATATGTACATACTTTGCTTTCTGAAAATTGTTTTCCCATATCAGAAAAATAAAATAAAAAATGTAAAGAGGGTAAAAGTCCTAAGAGAAAAATCAAAGGACTTAAAACAAAAAAAATATAAAAAATAATAGAAAATGGACCCCAAACAAAAAGAGATAACAATAAAACATAAAAGTGATGCAAATCCAAGTGCCACTACTATTAATTTTACTGCAAAATAAATGATTATGTGCAGCTTGTTCAAAATTCCATAATCCATGAAGGTTAAATAGATTAATCTTAACCTCTCATGTTTTAAATTTCATGCTATTAGATAGAGAATAAAGATCTAGCCAAACAGTTTAATATTGGAAGAAAAATTGTTAGGTAGAGAATAATAAGGAGCTCAACAGCTTAATCTGAGCCCTTGGAAGAAATAAGGATAGAACTAGTTAGTTTGATGTTTTAAAAGAAAAATGAACAAGGGTTTGCAAGCCCAAATGCACCCAAGTAAATGAAGAAAAAATGTTAGGGTAGCATATGGGTAGGAAAAAGTAGTTTTTACAATCATGGATAAGCAGAAATTGGTCAATTCAGCTGCTAAATTCATTCAAAAAATCATTCCCTTGTAAAAATACTTCATCCCCATTATCTTCATTCTTTCCCCTTCATTTTTCGTTTCCCATCATCATTCAGTTTCACTTACAAAATCCCCTTTTCCTAAGTGTAAAATTCATTATACTTAAGGAAAGTAAAACCTTTTGAATAATTCCTCTTTTACCCAAAAATACTTATCCTAAGTGGAAATACAAAATTACTATGTTGGGACCTGCAAGAATGAAATTCATCCCTATATGATGTTTTACACTAAGGCATAATGTATTTTCATCTCCCTCATCTCACTCATTATTAACACTATTATTCATCAGTAAATTTCACTAATATCAAAGGATGACTAAGTTGTAATCATAGATTTCTAGAAACAATATTTGAGAAAACATTGTGAGTTCTAGAAATCTCACTGCATTCATTATCCCAAGCTTAACTTATTCACTATAAACTTTATCTTTTGCGTTCTCAAAGTTCACCCTGCTACAAAGAAAACTCCATTTTCTAGGCCTGATTTGCCTCATTCCATCACCGCAATTACATTCTCATTCATCCCCATTTTTCCCTTTCTAAAAAACCCTTATAAACCCCATTCACTCATCATTTTTTTGAAAACCCCTTAAACAATGTAAAAATCCTTTTTACATTGTTTAAACCTAACTTTTTGGCCTATTGGACCCTTTAAATTTTCATAAAAACTCTGTTTTTATGCTAAAAGGTTCCCTTTGCACAAAATAGGCCCTTAAAGCCCCTCTCGGCCTAAGACTTTAGCCCCTCACCCTCATAAAACCTTTCCCTCCGCTAAATCCTATGCCCTCTCTCCTATAAACTACACCTCCGCCCCCTTTATTTTTATATACCCTCAAACCTTATTAAAACCCTCCATAACCTCTAAGACATCAAAGGTGGCCTCTCGCTTTTCCATTATGTCCGGCCGAATCCCCACCGTTGATCAAAAGGGCCTCAACCCGATCCAACGACCATCGCCTCTCCTCCTTTCAACCCCTCATATAATCCAACCCCACACTACGCGAAAAAACTCCCCCCACGTCACCGCGCCTAGTCCCACTTTCCACTAACCCTGCCGACCATTCACCCAGTGCCACCTGTCCACCGGGTCCCATCTGCCAAACCTGTACCTTGCTCCAAGATGCTGTCTGCATCGTAGATCTCATCACCCGAGATCTAACGGTCCAAAATCATATCGCGTGGAATTTTGCGCTGAGGTTTAATGCCCCCAACCCACATGAAAAAGTGGTTTCACCCTGGACACATGTCCAACACTGAGTGGAATTGCGCGTCCTTCACTCAAAATCGCTTACCGTCGATGATCTATGCGATAAACCACCGCGGTTTTTCCAAAACTGCCTTCCTCCTCCCGCGCTAAAATTCAAATTTCTTCGTCCTTCCACCTGGTTCCACATATGGAACCTTCCTTCCACATACGGAACCTTCCCTCAGCTCTCCCTCCTCCTCTATAGATCGCCCCCAAACCCTCATAAACCCCAAAAATGCATTTTTCTCCACTCCAGCAAGTTTTAAGTTAATGTTTGTTTGTGTGTTTGCAGGTTTAATGGCAGTAATGCCAAAAGGGCTCTCCCACAGTCCATAAGGGACAAATTAGACCTTGGATGATGATACAGGGGTCTTAATTCGAAAAATGAAGATCAAAGGACCTTCCCTCAGGGTTTGATCGATGATGAATCATGATCATCGATTGATTAGGAATCCTCCAACACCTAAAAGAATGCATCCCTGCACACAGAAAGCACAAACAGTCATAAGAAACAATGAAGAAACAAAGAACAAAAGGATCAAAAGGACTAATTACAGATCAAGGGATAAAACAAAAGATTAGCCCTTATAAAACAATGACTAAGGATGAAATTCTAAGGCTTAAAGACCAGGAATAAATGAACAAACAGTTATGAGCAGAAACAGAAGATAAAGGCATTAAGACAAGATATTAAGAATAAATCAAAGATGAAGGCCTGATTACTGAGTTTTATAAATAAATAAAAGATAGATAACCCAATGACAACCTCGAATGATTCAACAAGGAAGCAGTTACTCCTCCAAAAGATCAAACTTCCACCTATAACATGTTTTCCTTCCATAAAGGCCTTAGGCAGTTATTACAGACTCAAAAGATATTTTTATCTGTCAAGGCAATTATTGTAATAGTTAAGGATAGGCCTTAAAGTCAAACTTTTCACCTATTTTCCCTTAGAAGTTAAGACAGAGTTATTGAAACATAGAAGTAGCTGCAAATATTCCTGCTTTATGCCTTGCATGGTTTTCAAGGTTAGGAATGCATTTACTCTGTAATAAATGATACTCAAACCCTAGATAAGCTTTACCTCCTCATTTACAGCATAAATACTACATTTGAACTCATTGTATTGTTGGCATTTGATGACTCTTTGAAGTAATACATAGTCTTGTGGAAGTTGAAATGAAATTTATGTTTTGGGACTTGTGGATATCTTGACCTGTTTGTTGATGAAGGAGGATAGATCACTGGATCCCTGAGCTTGGCTGTTGGTGAAGTACTCTAAATATGTTATTGTTATTTCCTATTTCATTATGTTTACATCATTCTCTGTTGCAGTAGAGCAAAAATTTTAGGCTAAGAAATGTCTTTTGAAAGCACCTTAGTTCTATTTTTTCTTCACTACCTTAATGTTTTATTCTGCTAAGATATTTTAGAGAATTCTTAATTTCTCTCTAGAACCCCTAAGCTTGTTTTTTTCTTAAATAGTTTAATACAGTTGGTCTTAAGCATTATTTATGGTTTTCCCTGCTTACTTGCTGGCACTTAAACACTGTTTCTGAAGTCTCTCTTCAAAGTACCATTGTTTAAAGTCTGCCAAAGAGGTTTTGTTCCGATCATACCCTTTTTACTTACTTAAGTAATTGTTTTGAAGATCTTCATAGCTATAATCAAAGATTTTTAGGAGTTCCCTCTTCTCTGATTTTAGTTATATGTGAATCTTCAATGTTTTCTTATCCTTGAAGGTGAAATCACTAGAAGTTAAATGAGTTTCTCACCTTCTATATTTCATTGGTGAAGTTGTCTTGAATTGTTATTTGCTAAAGTGTGAATTGTAGAATTTATGGTTAGCCCTGTCTATTGATTTCCTCTTTATGTAAAATGATGTTTTAAGTCCCTTTGTTGAGAAGTACATATGATTAAGGATTCTTAATTTCCCTTAGTCCCACTTTTCATTCTAAAAACCATTCATGTCCATTTCATTTCACCTGAAAGTCCTTAAAATATCCACTAGCCAAGTTAGATTTTCCCTATGATACTCCCCGATCCATTGATGAACTTATCATGGCTTCCATTTGACTCCATTGCCCAATGACTTAGAGATTTCCTCATTCTACCTATGCTGCTCTAATTATCATGTCCAACCAAACAATCAAAACAAACCTCATACTTAATAACTAGCCTAAAATCAACCCCTTCAAAGAAAACAAGTTTTATCTTTGCAAACAAATTACAGAGATCCCTCTCTGATTATAGGAAGGCTAGGTCCTAGAACTCTAAAGACTAGTTTTGATGTTGCCTTGTCATCTGGTATCCCAATCTTCCAAATCATAGGAATATAACATATTGGCGATCATAGTGGGACATCTGAGTATATAGTGCCTGCATGCCTCTTCAGACTCGTTTGTTATCAGTTAACTCAAAAAATAAAGTGATAAGCCATAGAGTAGACTATGTTTGTCTCACCATCTTAGCTAAATGATGATTCAGGTATAGGACACTCTCAAAAACCATAGAACTGTATAAAAAATTAGAAAACCCAAAAAAAATTTAGATTGGTCTTCAAAATACTTATTGGTGGTGGACGATAAAACATTTTACCTTAAAAAAGCTAAAAATTTCCACCTATCGACTCCACTAGCCTCCAGTAGGCCTATGACTCCACTAGCCTCCAGTAGGCCTATTACTCCACTAGCCTCCAGTAGGCTTATTACTTCACTAGTCCTTACAGAATCCCCTAGGAATGCATTGAGCAATCCCAATCATGCTGATGGTGGACAACAAAGTTCAAATCTTCTACCTAGCGACTCCACAACCCTAAATAGACCAAAAGACTCCACTGGTAGAGAACTATAGACTGGTTGAAAATATTCAGTGACCCCTTTTGATTATAAACATGGATCCAAGGATACAAAGGAGATATACTCCAATGAACAGAGACCACATCCCTGGGTTCCCACACAAAATGCCTCAAATAAATTGGGATAGAAAATTTCCTGTTTTTCAAAATGAAAATGTTGATGACCCCTTGTTACATCTTATCAAATTTCATATGTTAAGTCCCTATATTAATAGTGTAGCCCCTTAGTATGTTAGTGTATCCCCCCTTATTATTATTATTGTACCCTTGTAACCCCCATTTTGTTATTATTGTGCCCTTAAATTATTATTGTTAGGTCGGCTAGGATTACATTGTGGCCCACTAGGATTACATTATGGCCCCATGGACTCCTATATGTAGAAAGGAGGTTTTGTGAATTGTATCATCCAAGAATTGTTCATTTATGTAATGTATTGGAGGTTGCCCCCTCGAAGTGGCTCATTTCTAAGGCGTTTATATCTCTTTTCTTCTCTTTTTGAGTTGGTTACACAACATTTGGTATCGGAGCTTTGGATTCTAGGGTTTCGCTGCTCCAAACAGGTCATCATGGCATTTTCGCTATAACTTTTTTTCTACGAAGTTTCAGAAGCTGAAATTTTTAGGGTACGAAGCCGAAATCCTGAGGAAGCTTGTCTAAAAATTTCAGACCTTGGTTCGCAATATTTACGGAGATATCATCTGTGGAAGTCAGGTCTTTTTTCAAGCTCCTAAACAGGTCATCGTGGAATTTTCGCTATAAATCTGTTTCTACGAAGGTTAAGAATCTGAAATTCATATGGTGCGAAGCTGAAATCCTGAGGAAATTCGTCAAAAAATTTCAGAGCTTGGTTCGCAATATTTTTGGAGATATGATCTGTGGAAGGTAGTGCTTTTTCAGGCTTCTGAATTGCATCTCAAAGAGGTGATCGTGGGAAAACTTCAATAACTCTCTCTCTGGGCCTCAGATTGAAGTGCCGTAAAAAGTGGTCGCAAGTACACAGATTGAAGTTTCTGGGCTATCAATTTCAGAGACAAAAGACAAAACAGTGACACGTGGCAAGTCGTACAAGTTCGCTCTACTGAACCAGTCCAGAATTAGGTCATTGTGGGAGATTGGACACAACTTTGTCTTGGAGAATCAAAATCAGGTCAGACCTGTGGCATTTGAAATAAGCTTTAGAGGGCTACTACAGGGCTGAATTTCAGATATCGAAGATTTTCAATTACAGAGATAATTCAATTTCAATATCGAGCTCCTTAAAGCAAGTAAAAGGTGTGTAATTTTTTTCCGAATTGCATAAGTCTTGTTTGAAGAATCAAGTTGAATTGATTCCAAGGGCATATTGGAGAATTTTTGTTAGTAATGGGTTCTATTATGCCTCCAAAAAATAATTCCATACCCATTAAGCCCTCAGAAAGCTATACTATGACGCATGAGGAGGAAGAATTGCAATATGAGATATCAATATTACGGTACCAAGTGCAACAAATTTCGATCTTACGAAGAGCAACCGAAGATGAAATAGATGGTTTAAAAGCAGAAATGGAGGCTAAGTTGGATGGTTTGAAGGATCAAATAATAGCTAATATGGATGATAAATTAGTGGAAGATCATAGCGAGCATCAACAACAAGTTCTCGAACTCTCAAAGGATAACCCAACTTTGGTGCATAATCTAATGAAACAACAGGAAGATCAACATCATATCGAAAGAAGTTATGAAGAAGTCATAGAAACAAGAACTCAACAAGTACGATCAATTTCAGAGTATCTCAGCAAGTGGAAGAACTTTCCTGTAGAATATTTCACATGGGAGGATGAGAATTTTATACAGAAGCATCAATAAATAATCAAGCGTTGAGGACAACACTTGTTGAAGGAGAGGGGCATGTTAGGTCCCTATATTACTAGTATAGTCCCTTATTTTTGTTAGTGTAACCCCCTTATTGTTATTATTGTACCCTTGTAACCCCCATTTTGTTATTATTTTTCCCTTAAATTATTATTGTTAGGTCGGCTAGGATTACATTGTGGCCCACTAGGATTACATTATGGCCACATGGACTCCTATATATAGAAAGGAGGTTTTGTAAATTGCATCATCCAAGAATTGTTCATTTATGTAATGTATTGGAGGTTGCCCCCTCGAAGTAGCTTATTTCTAAGGCGTTGATATCTCTTTTCTTCTATTTTTGGTGGTTACTAGCAGCATATACATGTATGGAGGTTAAAGGTTGAATGGCATGAGGACTATCTTATGAAAATGTTCATGTGAACATTAGAAGGAAAGGAAAGAGAATGGTATGAATGGCTAAAACCTGATAGCTTGTTTCCCTTGAGGGACCTCCACCAGGTATTCTATGAGCATTATAAAGAAAACTCTCCATCCTTATCATTAGCTGAAAAGTGTTGTGATCAATCTGAAGATTTCATACAACACCTTGTAAAAATTGGTGAAAATATAGTGAATTGGCATTCTAAAGATTTACTAGAAGAGTTCCATGCATTATATTCTCAAGGTAGCAATCATAACAACCTAGAGGAGTTTTTTGAGGAAGAATCCAATAAAAAAATAGAAGAAAACCCACAAGATCACTCTGAGGGCACAACTAATGATTCACCATCTCTTCCAAGTGAGGCTCAAGAAAATATTCAGCCTCAAAATCAACCTTTACAAGAAAAGGAGAACTATTCTACTTCTATCCAAAGGAAAATAAAAATGCCTCCTCTTTTAACTAAAGATGAAATAAATCAGACACTAGGCATGCAACCAGCCTCTAAATTTTCATGTAAACAAAAAATCTTTGTTCATTCTCCTACTAGTACCATCTACCATAAATCAGAAAGTAAACTTATAGATCAATTCAAAGAAAAACAAACTGATAATCCAATATGTTTAATTGGTGAGATTATTTATGCTGATGATTCTCCAAATTTTGATCAATCTAATGATGATGATGTTCTCCAAACAGAAGCTAATAATGCAGAGCAATCAATAGTTGATTGGTGGGATAAATTTCACTATCATCAGCTTGAAAGCTGCAATCAGCCAATATAGTCCATCAGAAATAGCTTTCATATAATTGGAAATCAACAGTCTTTCAGTTCTGATGTTAAGGTTGAAAAGGATGAGGAACTTCTTGAGCAAGTTGAAAATAAGAAGCCTTCTCCTGAAAAGGTTGAGGAAATCAGTTGGAACATGGAATACTCCTTATATCTAGATTTACAATCACCAAGTTCCATTGAATTACAAATTGCAAATGAAGGCATAGAGGGTGGTAGTCACATGAGAGTTGTTGCACCACGTTCTTGGGAAGATTTATTATTCAAAAGTTCTCCTTCTCATAAATATAATAACTTGATAGAAGGAAACACTGCAATATATGATGAGTCAGCCAGTTCAGATGATCATGAGGAAGAGGAAGAGTTTCTTTCCCAAAAGAGTCCTAATTTCAGCAAAGTGGAGGAAAAAGCAGTCCTAGATCAATCCTATTTTGTAAATCCTCTGAACCAGGTGTTATTTCAAGATCCCTATGCTATTTTCTTAAAGGTAGTTGAAGAGGGAGTAAAATATGTCAAGGGAAGTTTAATGCAAAGTTTAAAGAAGATTTTAGATGCTAATGTTCAGACACAAGTAAAGTAGAGATGGTCTTTTAAATTTTTTCAAAACACTCAAAGAGCTAAACCAAGATCCCTCATGGAATCACCTACTTGATTGGATGTATTGGAAAAGAGAGTTCACCAGCTGAATGTATATCATGTGTAGTTTAGATTAGGATAGATAGGAATGAAAATAAACCTAGCCTTTGAGCATATTTTTAATTTAGATTGTTTTGAAAAAAGAGAGAAAAAACTCAAAAACATAGAAAGAATGAAAAAGAGGGCAAGTTCAAAAGAGGTACAGCCCCATACGCAAAAAACAATACTGCTAAAAGTGTGCAAGTATACATGCCACTGTTGATTCAAAATGATATCTTGTTCAGTAATTCAACCTAATCATGGTTGAACATGCTTTAAATTTATGTTGATAAGCTAGTAGAAACAATGATTGTCAAGATTATTTCAGACTTGAATTATCAAGAAGGATAGATTAGGAAAATATAAAGATTTTGGTTCCACATGCTCAAAACATAACCAAAGAGATAGATAAGGATGCCTCACAAAGGACAAATCATAGCCTTAACTTTCTAATTTTACTTTTATGCAAAATAATGTTTGTGTGCGGCTTGTTCCAAATGCCACAACCATGGTTAAATCAGACTGTCTAATCCTAATTCAAACCACACTTTAAATTTCATGTCAAATAGCTAGAGAATCAAAACTTCCAAACAGTTAAATCTTGGCAGTCAAATAGTATAGGTAGGGAATAAAAAGAGTTCAACAGTTTAATTTGAACTCCTGGAGGAAATAAGGATAAGAATAGATAGTTTATTTATGTTTTCAAAAAATAAAATGTCAAAGAGTTTGCTAGTTCAAATGCACTCAAAGAAGAAAATTTTTTAGGACAAATAGGATTGGGTAGATAGAAATGTTGTCTAAGGAAATCACAGGTTGCAGATGGTTGAGATTGTCACTACAAAAACAAATATCAGCAAGTGAAAAAGAAGGGAAATCTGCCCAATAGAAAGGCATTGGTCTACTGAAACTCAGAGATTTGATAAACTGGACGTTCTGGACACCATGAAAGGAAAGCTTCCCTCCCCAAGTGGAGCCACTATTAGTCATCAATAAATTTCACTGATATCAAAGGATGACTAAGTTGCAATCATAGATTTCTAGAAACAATATTTGAGAAAACATTGCAAGTTCTAGAAATCCCACTGCATTCGTTATCCTAAGTTTAACTGATTCACTATAAAATTTATCTTTTGCCTTCTCAAATTTCACCCTGCTACAAAGAAAACTTCATTTTCTAGGCCTGATTTGCCTCATTTTACCCCCACTTTGTCCCGTTAGTGTCCCGTGATTTGGCCGATTGGAAAGCCAACAAGCCAAATGACAGTGTAACATCAAACTAGTCTTTGGAGCCGAAGGACCTAGTCTTCCTGGACTCAGAGAGGGGTCTCTCTATATGTATAAGGGATATCTATGTGTTTTCTTATTTTGTTCTGATTTTAGGCTAGTTATGAAGTGGGTTTTTGGTTTTGGTTTTTAAGTTGTGAGGGATGAACTGATCAAAGACATAAGATAGGTAAAAAGATGTTAGATCAACTGGGCTATGGGGTCGAAAGGTCAAGAAATATTTTAGATGGTGATACAAGGTTATTGAAGGGTCGATTTGATTCGAGGTAAAATGGATCTTTGGGAAAAATGGAGTGAGATGGACATCAAGTTTATGAATAACAAAGGATTTCAAGCACAAATAGTTTAATAGCTGACATAAACATGGTAGGGAAAACCATTAATCATGAGAAATGTAACTTTAAGTTGATCAATGCATAGAAATAAAAATTCAAGCCATGCATAGAGATATATAACTCTCTAACTTTAGGAAATGGCTATTAGACTTTGGGGAAATACATTTATTAAGACAGACAAACAACTCAAATCACTATGTTGAAATGCCTAAACACAGTATTTCAAGCTATTGGGCAATTTGAAAACGAGATTGCATAGTCTTAGGCAAAGGGCAAGATCAGAACAAGACCTCCTTGGTTCAACAAATGAAAATCTAATCAGTCAAAGAGAAAGTTTAATAGATGGAGCTATGGCTAGCCATGAGTAAGCAGGGCATACCGTAAATCCAACTTAGCATGCATAAAACCATCAATGAAACAATAAAACAATATTCTTAAGTTATTAACTAGCAATCAAGAATTATTTAATGTGACTAAGAATGAAGAAAACATGGAAGCTATAAAGAAACAAGAAAGTTGAGGTGCCTCCAAGGGCATGTCTCAAATCTATTCTCTACTATCTTATAGCAAGCAAGAATATGGATTTATGAATGAAAACTAGAAAAAAAAACAGAGAGAGAGACACTATACCATTCTACCAAGTCATGGAATCCAAAAACAATCCTCTTTCATCATCCAAGAACATCCAAGAAACTATCCAAAAGCATGAGACAAGTATTTCATCCAAAGCTTATATGACCATATATTGCTTCTATTCATCAAGTTCAACCTTGTTTACAATGAAAGCCTTTGGAATATATAGGCCAAAGTGAGGAAATTCTCTTAGTTCAACTTGCAATCTCATTGGCCTATCCAAAATATCTGATTTTGTCATTGAGGATTTGCAAAGCCCAAGGCACAAAATATCTAATAAAATATCTCAAAAATGCTAAAAAAGGGAAATATATTGACTTTTCATAACTTATCATGGTACAAAAATAGCTAAACACACATGAAGAAAAGTCACTTTTGAAAGGTTCAATTTTTACAAAAATACTCAAAAAATACATCGTTAAAGGTTCCCCCGAATTTGCCTAGTGTTTTGAGGCTCATGATGTTGAAACAAGTCACAATTGATGGCTTGTTGGAAACTCATGAGTGTCCAATTTTGAAATGTTTAGTTTTTATCCAAACTGACCACCTGAAGTCCTCCAAAAATAGACTTATGTGAAAAACCAAAAAAATAGGCCTCCTCACTGGACAACCAAGTGTAGAAAAAGCGAGTGTTTTTCACCATTTTGGGGGAGAAAATGATCTTCAATTGATCTGAAAATCACTGAGTATGTGCCCCTGCAATTATGTCATCCAATGATACCATTTTCATTCTTTGAGGATGCTCCAAACTGAAATGGCGATGCCCATGAGTTTTGGCCAAAAACCCAAAATTGACAAAAAACCAAAATTTGTTGAATTTCGCCCAAACTTGGCAAGCATGCAGGGTTTTCAGAAACATGTTGTGAAGCTGAGGCCAAAATTTGGAGCCTTGAGGTGTCTTTCCTCAATTTTGGTGCCGGGCGCTTCCCTTTAGCCTCCTTGAGTTTTTCTTGAGTGGCCTTCAATTTCTGTCGGGCAAACTGATTTAGCTTTTTATAATGCTCGGTCATCCTCCGTTGAAGGTCCAAGTCCCTATTTGCCTTCTCCAATTTCTTCTCCAAGTGATCATTAACTCTCTGAAGCCATGCTTCTCGTTTGTTCTCTATCTCTTTTTCAAACAATGCAGTGAGAGGGGTGGATTGGAGAAGGGCATCTTCTTCTTCTTTTTGTTTCTCAAGGGCCCTTTTGAGCCCCATGGTTCTTGGCCTCTTTTGCCTGGGCTGATCTTCATCTTCACTCTCATCGAACTCACCCATTATTTCTTCCAATATCACTTGTGCTTTGGAGGCCTCCTTTTTGTATTTGATGGCCCGTGTCTCATATACAGCCATATGGACACTCATCTGCTTGTTTTGAACTTGCAAAAAGTGATTGAAGTTCCTAGCCCTATCAAGATCAGTCCTCAAAGCATAAATTTGGTTTTCTCTATGGATCAAGAGATTTTCTAGGATCCGGGATTCATTATCACTATCATCACTTTGGATTTGGATGATGTAGAATTCCCTTTCCTGTTCATGATTGCTTTCTTCCTTGCCCTTCCCTTTGCTTTGGGTGGCCCTTTTAGTCTTCTTCCTCTTGGTAAATTTGACCATGGGCTTCTTGGGAAATTTTCCCTTGCTTCAGAGGGCCCTAGTCACATTGGGAGTTACAACTCTAGGCACCCTTTTCCTTGATGTTCGGGGCTTGGCCACTTTCGAAGAAGAGAGCTTGGCCCCTTGCCTAGGAGAGGCAGCTAGCACATGCTCCATGGGCTCTTTACCCTTGTCACTTTGCTCTTCATTTTTTCCACTGTCTTGGATTTTTTCATGGATGCCTTGGTTGTCCTTGTGCATTTCCTTTTGAGGGCTATTCTCCTCACTGTGTTGCACCTGTTTATCATGCTACCCCTCTTCTTCATGAGGCTGTTGTTCCTTATCATGAGGTTGCTTTTCATCACGCTGTGGCTGCCCCTGTTCATCATTATGAGGCTGTTGTTCATCATGATGTGGCTGCCTCTGTTCATCATGAGACTGCTCATCCTCACTGTGCTGCACATCTTCATGGTGTTGCCCTTCATCATCTTCAGGAGTCTGCTATTCTACCTCACCATGATGTTGCTCATCATCATGCCCTTCTTCCCCTTGCTGTTTTGCCTCACTGTGATGCTGCTTATCATCATCTTCCTCATCATGCCCTTGCTGCCCTGTTTCATCATGCTACTGCTCATCATCACTTTCCTCTTCTTGCTCATGCTCTTCTCTCTCATCATGCTCTTTTGTTTGTTCTATGGTAAACTTGAGCTTCTTGGGAATAGGTTTGTTAGAAGAAGGCGAAGGATGGTGAGTAGAAGGTGAAGGAGATGTATGAACTGGAGGGACAGTGGAGAAATCCGGATGGGTGATGAAAGTATCCCAGGAGACCTCCCTCTTCTCAAGCTGATGAAAAATGATGACTTTGATGAGGGAGTGATGGAAGAGGCAGGCTGTCTGCTGTGAAGGACATAATTCAAATGCTGCTGGATGCCATATTTCTTCTCAAGGTTTATGTAGGAAGAAAGGGAGATTTAGTAATTTTAAATCTCGTGAAATGCATGAGCAATATAATATGATAGGCATAGACTCAGAGAATGTTCCCCACAAGTGAAGTATTTCATGATGATTCTGGTTGAGGGGATAATCAGTCAATAGATATGGAGAAGGGAAAATGAATGGACATGAATCTTTGTGCTCAAAGCCCAAAAAGGGCTTGCATTCTTTCCAGTCTAGGTAGCTTCTGTTGAACCACTTCTCCCCCGATCATAAGTGATTTGGGCACTGAGATGGACCTTGAGAGAATTTGAAATTCAGGCCCATGCCTGAAAAATTCTTCTCTCAAAACCTTAAGCACAAAGGTGTGTTAAAGGGGAAAAGCTCTTCACCTCTTGCACTCTTTGACAAAAATCTAAACACCCAACCTCATGGAAATTGAACAAGACTGATGGGTGGGCATTCACTTCTTCAGTGGAAACAGGCTCAAATCTCTTATGCAGGCCACTCCTACTGTCTTGCCTGGGAGGCATCTTGTTTTGAATGCTCTCTGCAACACCAAGCTGCCTCAAATGGCCTTTGGAAAGTTTTTCTCAAGCACACACCTCTGTCCTGTTTGTTAGTCACTGTTTGACCAAGACAACTGCTTCAAATGCTTTGTGAAATATTCTCCCAACACCAACCTTCTGCCCCTTACAAATCACTGTTTTGTCTCTTTTTATGCCAATCCACAAATAGTTATCAAAATACAAAAGCACACAGTCAAATGATTACTGTGCTTGGGTAAGGTCACAAGGATCCTTTGTGTTTTGGTATAAACAAGACATCCTTGTATTTAGACAAAGACAAAACACCCCCCCCCAATCAAAAACACTCTTCTTGTATTCACTGTTTCTCATACATAGGTAGACAAAAACACCTTCAAATTGAGTAAAAAGATCTTTCACCACAGTCTGCTTTATGGGACAAAGGAGGTAGCACTAGTTTGCTATTTCATAATACAGAGGAGGCATTTTATAATGGTCAAACTTTCACCTTATAAAACTGTGTTCACCTTAGGACTACTGCCTCTTCACTGTTTTTACCTTAGGATCACTATTTTCCCTTCACAAACACTGTTTTCACCACTGCTAGGACACCATTGTTTTTTGAAGGCAGTTAGGGTCTTTTTAGATGGTTTTAAACATCCACCCAACAATGTAAAAAGGTGTAACAATCATAGCAACAGAAAACTCTGAGTTTGCTCAGAAATACTGCCCTCTAATCAATCTCTCTCTCTTGGCATTTATAGCAGTAGCACCTTTTAATTTTGGACCAAAATCCTCACCCTTTAAACACTGTTTTGACCTTATACTTTGCTGACAGAGGTTAGTTTTTGTCTTATCACCGTCAAGACACCTTCAACCATTTGACAACCTATAACACTGTGTTTTCTATCTAGTCACTAGCATGTGTTTGATTACTCTGTTTTGAAAACAATTTAGGCCTTTTGAAACCAATATAAACACTCCACTAGCCTCCCACTGTAACAATCTTTGTCAATATCGTAACAACCACCTTGCTTTTATACTAAGACCTTCTCTATTCAATCACTGTTTAGTCTTGCAAAACACGGCATCCATTGCCCCTTTAGAAAATCGAATGCACCAAGGAGGCAAGTAAAAATACCTTGAGGATGGTTTGTGGCCTTTGCTTGAAGAGTTTAGCAGCGGTCAAGACCCTTTGGAGGCATTTTGATGGTTCAAACAGGCGCGGCACGTTCAAAAGGATAAGCGTCGCGCAGTAACACAGGTGTCGGGTCGGCCTTCGGGCAGTCGTGATCGACGCCTAGAGGCGCGCCGCGCAGTAGGCGCAGTAGTGCAACCTCCGTGTATTCTTGCCCCTGAACGCGCCGCGCGCTTTTCCAGGCGCGCTGCGCGGGTTTAAAAGCTTCAAACTCTGCCAATTTTGCTCGAATTCTCTCTTTTCTTCAATGGGCGACTAGGAGAGTGATGGTGAGTGCTTGTTTGCGTTTTTGAAACCTGCAAATGGGCTTGCAACGGTCCTTTTAACCTCTTAGAGTTGAAAAAGCCGATTACCCTTGAGGTTGCTTTGTGAGGTTTTTGGAGGTCCTTTTAAAAAGGCTTTCTCGGTCATAACTACACATAAAGCAAATGTTCCTTTTAAAACATAACAGAGACTCATCTTTGCTCAAATAAATGACACAGTGGCATGAACAACTTCTTTTACAGGCATGACTTCTTTTTTGAAGTAAAGAAGCCTTTTTAAGAGTCAAAAACTTTCCACTGTTTCTCATTAAGGAATGAAACTTTGTTTCCTTTGTTGATATCTGTTTTGTAGAGGAAAATTCTGCTCCGAGCCACGTGAATGACTGCAGATGTGCCTTTTGAATGACACTGCTTTTTTGACTGAGGGAAACTTAGCTGCATTTTCCTTGGCTTTACCATCATCTGTCTATCAAAAGGAACTTCTTTTAAAAACCTCTCCTTTACTCAAAATGCAACAGCAAGGTACTTTTTACATATTTTCATAAGTAACAGGCCTTTATTTGTAACAGTGGCACGCTTCATTTGCTTTGAGTGTTGTTCCTAAACTTGAAACACATGCCATATCCCTTCTTACACATTGACGAACCTATGTGTCTATTTGCAAAGCCTCCTTCAGATTTTCAGGCTTAGGTTACCTTCTTGTCCATTGTGATGAGTTTTTGAAAAAAATCTTCATGAACAGGAAAAGAAGAACTTTCTTTGAATAGCAATCATCACTCTTTGGCCTATTTTTAACCCAGCTTTTCAACTTACAAACCTTGAATGAATTTCTACTAATTTCAAACCCTATCTTTTGAAGGAAAACACTGGCTAGATTTTATCCCTGTTGATCAAGGAGGAAATTTCTAGACACTTTTAATGAAATCACATACCTCAGCAAGATTTGTTCATTTTGGATTCAAATTGCCTTTGAAGGAAAACTCTGGTAGCAGAAAGATCAACCTCTCGGATTATCACAGTACCACTGCTTTGCCTCTGCTTTTAACCCTATTTTCTATCCAGAAGCCTTTAATTGTCTCCTACTGGTCTTCAAATTTGCCTTTCAGTCAGTGAAAACCCTAAAATCAAACTCTGTCCCTGGCCCTCTGCTTATTAGATGAAGGAGGCCATCATCACAGTGCCAAACCCTCTGCTTGTAAAATGAAGGAGGTTCTCTCAGTCTTTCAACCCTCTCGCTCATGTATGGAGGAGGCTTTCAATGATGCCATTTGCTGCGAACAGTGTTATCTTTCATTTCTAACGCTATTCATGCTTGAGAAAATGAAGATGACAAACTGATAATAAGTCATGATGGGCATTTCTCTGAGACATGTAATTCTGCTTTCCAAATACCTTTGTGCCTCTTTAGACATCACAAGAAATTTGGCTAGTATCTACAAAGCATTTCTTGTCATTTATAATTCACCAACCTTTGACTCTGATTTTAGGAGCTTAATGAAATAACTCTCTGTCCTGCAGCTGCATCCCAGGCTCAAAACCACATGAGAAGTAGTTGTCTTCTCATGTTGAATTTAATACTGTCTTCTGGAATACTGGTACACTTCTGCTCTTTGAAAGATCCATTGAAATATTGTAAAACCACCTAATATTAGTTTGACCTATGGCATATGCATTGCTTAGACTTCAGGGTTTGTTAGTGGCGCGACTTAAGGGTGTAACCAACTTTATTTGCAGAATAGCAAGGTCTGTTAGGACTGGTTGATAATAGATAGAGTTTCTTTGGCTTTAGGATATTTTTCCAAGGGAGGAATGCCTAAAGCGCCACTACCTAACTTAGGGGAGACTTCTTGGATAGATTTGGATTGTTTTCCTTGGAGCTGATGGACAAGCTAGTATGGCTGAGGCTAGATAGGGCTTGACAATGAGGTTTTATCTCGTCATGGGCTGATTGAAAAGGTTGGAGGGAAAAAATGTTTATGGGTGTTTTCCAGCTGGAAAATTTGACAAATTTGATATTAGCTGCTAGAAAACTCAGCTAGGAATCTAGTCATCAACAACAGGTGAAAAATACTAATGACTAATAGTGGCTCCATTTGGGGAAGTCAGCTAATTTTCAAGAGGTGTACAGAATTGCAGATCTTTGGCTTATGAAGACCAGTACCTGATCCATTGGCGCAAATTTCATTCTTCCTTGATACTATTTCTGAAAATTAACAGCATGATCAACATCAATGATATTTTTACCTACCCCACTATCTTTCCTAACATTTTTTATTCCTTTGGGTGCATTTGGACTAGCAACCTTTTGACAATATATTTTTTCGAAAAATGAACCTATCTAGTTCTACACTTATATCTACCGAGAGTTCAGATTAAGCTGATGAACTCCTTTGTTTCTCTACCTATGCTAGATTGACTGTCAAGGTTAAGTTGTTTGACAGGATTTTCTTCTCTAATCTACAACATGAAATTGAAAAATGACCAAATCAGGATTATACAGTCTGATTTGTCATGTACTTGTGGTGTGAAAGACAAGTTGCACACAAATATTATTTTGCATAAAATGAAATCTAGAAAAGCAAGGCTAGGATACACAATTTGTTTTTCACCCCTGCTTTCCTCTTTGGTTCTGTTTTGAGCATGTAGAACCAGTATATTTTCCTAATCTACTCTCTTTGATAAGTCAAGCTTACACAATTTTGACCATCTTTCCCACTCACTAACTTATCAGCAAATAAATTTAAAACATGTTCAATTATGATTAGGCTAGATAACTGAACAAGACATTTGAGCACTAGTAGCGGCATTTAGACTTGCGCGCTTTCAGAATGACTATTTTTTGAACATGGGGCTTTCTTTCTATTTTTCAAACCACCCTCTTTTTCTATTTTTCTATTGTTTTTGAATTTTCTGTTTTTGATTTATTTTTCAAACAATGGTATATACAATGATTGAAAAATGTTTTAACGTAGAAATCCTGGAAATGGTGAAACTTAAGCATCTTATCTTCATAAGGATCTCCTACCACTCTTGGTCCACTCAGCTCTTGAAAAGAAAAATTTGGAAAATTTTCTCTTTCAAGCATGACATAAGGATTCATGCATGAATCTCTGAACAGCCCCGTATCTTCCCGTTGTACCTCTTTATACCTCTAATTTCCACTCCTTCCTTTGCTGTACATATTTTTCAAATAATGCAGATATTCTTTGTCATTTTTGAAGTATATGATGACATCATCAAGGTACATCAAAATGCAGAAATTCAGAACTGGAAACATGGCTTTTAGGAGCATATTTTTGATATCCGGTGGTTTTGCAATTCTGGGTTTGAAACTAGAACTTCTTCCAGCATACTGGAAAAATTCTTTGAGCTGTCTACTTTGCAAAGGAATCATTTGGCTATAACCTGAAACATCATCTTGCAAAGACATATGATTAAAAGCACTTATCATCGGTATATCATGGTCTTGGGCAGGAAAGATAAAAATTTTGTCACAAGGGTGTGTATTAGTGCTTCTAAAATCAAAACAGAACCTATGACCAGTTATTTTATCTTTGATTATTACTGTTTGGTTCAGATTTTTGTATTTTCTTTTGTCGAAGTTGTTTCTTGGAGTAATGGTAGTGGCATAGTGTTTCTCACTGTTTTCTCTATGTGAAAAAGTATTTTTAATAAGATTGAAAATCCTAGCAGTTCTAAGTCTTTGGTGGAGTGACAGAATGTTAGCCAGTTCAAGTAACTCAGGTATATTTGGACTGCAGTCATCATATGTTCTCATAAGAAGTTTATCAGGCATTTTTTCTAGATTTTGAACTGTTATGGCTGCAGTCAAGGTTTCATTTGAAATGGTAGAGTTATGTGATGGTAAATCCTTAAGGTATGGCAAGAACATTAAGCTTCCCTGCCCCTGAGTTCAAAAAAGGTTTGTGATATGTAAGTATTCTAATGCATCTGTTCTGAAAAAAATTCCTGATGTTACTGCTGATGTTTGCCTAAGGTTTAAGCAATTTTCTTGATAGTACATAATGGTTTGTGCTTATTTCTCTATCCCTGTTTCAAAAGGAACGCACTCACTTTTCTCAAGACATAGCTGCTCATAATTATGATAATTTTGAGTGTTTAGTTCATCATAGAGGACTTGCGGTAGCTGATGTGGTGTGTCTAAGTTTTTTTCAAAGCCTTTTGAATGTTCTTCAATGTCCTCATCAGTGTGTAGAATGAAAGAGTTTAGATCAGAATGCAAAGAGTACATTGGGATGTTATCTGGCCTTTCTTGGCTGCTGATCATATATTTCATGTGTGACTCCCGGTAGAGTATTCTAGTTTGGTCAAACACAGGAATAGTGGTGTAAGACATATCAAGTTGAATATTTCCCTGAAGCTTGGCTCCCCAAGATGTGGATAAAATCATTCCATACATGGGAGGGATGTCTGCTACCACTATGTCCATGATCAGACATTTTGCAGGTACTTGGGCCAAATTGAAACAAAGATCTTTGATCAAGCCTAGACATTTGACTCTACTCGAATCAAATGAATATAAGTCTTTGTATGGTCTTGTGATTTCTAGGCCTAATCTTTCAATTATAACCTTCAGCATGAGATTATGCGAGGCTCCAGAGTCTAGCATGGCATTGTGAAGGATTTGGTCATGGATATTCAGACTGATGTAAAAGGGAAGAGTGGTTCCTTCTTGGAATTTCCCTTCTATTTTTGGACCAAACAACACTTCGGGAGTGTCATCAGCTAGATTAAGGGTGTTCACATCATTTCCTATATTCAGGACTTTAACACTTGGGATTTATAAGAGCATTGGGCGATAAGTTTAGTGAGAGGCATGGTAATCTTTATTTTGGCAATTTCTCCCTCAAAACTGAAAGGTGCTTGTAGTTTAGATAGGCTTGCTTCAGTTTTTTCAGCCATGACTTTTTCTATGTTTAGAGCTTGCTGAATTTGTTTCAGGATTTTGTTTGACACAACCATCTCAGGAATATTTATGGAAGTGCTAGGAGCATCTGAGCCAAGACTTGTTTGAATAGCTTTATATTTGTTTTGGTCAGTTTTCTTGACCATGATTTTGTTGCTGTCCACTGCTTTTTTAAGGATGGTATCAAGGGTTTTAGCAGTGTCTGAGCTGCCTTTCTTGGAGTTGTCTTGGTTTTTTCTGCTTCTAAGGTCATACTGCCTATGAGCTTCTACTATGGCATTCTGAAAATCTATGGCAAGATCCTCGGGATCTTCATAGTTGGTTTCATCCCGATTCGAAGAGAAGAATGCTTGTTCTTCTTCTGTGAGGTAAACCTCACTCTCGTTATCAGACCCTATGAGGTTCAAATGATTTTCATCAATGGGTTCTGTATCCCTATCATCTTCTTCCACATAATTTTCATTAAAGGGTGGCCTAATTTTTTGGTCATTTTCCCTCGGTTTGTTTTGAGGCTGCTCCCTCCTAAAATTTTGGTTCCGGTTTCTGTTTGGAGGGTTTGGCTAGTTGTCCCTAAGAGGTGTCTTTTCACTCATATTTTCCCACATTTTCACCATGGATTTAACCAAGTCATCTATTCTAGGATCGAAGGAAGGGGCTGAAGGGGAGACCTCATCCCGTTATGTGACTTTCCTTTCTGGTCTAGTCCTACCTCCTTTTTCTGCTAAGTTGGCTTCTGCACTTATGGCCACTTTTTTCATTTCCTCTAAGGTAGGGGGGTCCTTGTCTCTTAGTTTATAATTCATGTCTAGGTCAAAACCTTCAGGGAACTTTGCCAAGGCTGAGCCAAGTGGAGGTTTGAAGTGAGGTGGGAGGGCGTTATACACACTATTGAACCTAGTGCAGTATCCCTGTACACTTTCCCCATTTTCCCGTTTTAGATTGTTATATTCTGACAGGATTTGAATGGGGTTCTTTCTGATTTCCCACTTATTTAAGAAGGTTTGGTAGAGTTTTGAGAGATCATGGATGTTGTTTGGAGTTAAGCTCTTAAACCATTTTTTGGGTTGTCTGCCCAAGCTTTGGGCAAACATCCTCATTCTGATGGTCTCGTTTTCTATTTCCATGTATTCAAAGGCATCACTAATCCTATCTACATGTTGTTGAGTTGTGGTAGTCTCAACTCCAGTAAAGTGAGGGATTTTGGATTGATAGTCATTTTGTAAGGGAGCCAAAGGATGTGGAAACACCAAGGGTGCATACGAGGCTGCCATGATGGGAGGTAATGGATGATGTAAAAAATGAGGGCTTGTGGGATGAGTTGAGGTGGTTCGAACAGTAGTGGTTTGGATGGGTGTGGCGGATGTACTTGGACTAGTGATCTGATTTTGAGTAGATCTAGAATGGTAGGAGCCAAAGTGATGGAGAAGCTGAAATTCGGGAGGTGCAGTAGGTGAGGCTTCTCTACTAGGACTCTGTGGCAGATCTAGGGGCTCAAGATCGTCAAAGTCTATCTTACTTTGTGACTTGCTTCTAAAAATGGTTTTTAATGATTTTAAGTCAAATAGGGAATCCTGCAAGGCTGTGATATTTTCAGGTACTGAACTTGCTTTACGAATGGACCTATCGGTAGCTAAATTGCCAGTTTCAGAAGCTTTCCACATAATCTTCTCTGGGTCATCTACTATGATAAGGGGATTTGGGTCTGGATGAGATATGGTGTTGATTCCTCGTGAAGCCAGATTTCGAGTCTAGAGTTTAGAGAGGATGGTATTTGTGATTGTTTTGGATGGATGGCCTCTCTGGGGTTTTACTAATGTGAAGGATGGTCTAAAAAAAAATATGGACTAGTGGAGTCGCCAGGTGGATAACTATGAGAACTATGGTCCACCACCAACACTATCAAAGATGCTTTTGGGAAAAAATTTTATAGCAAACTTTGAGATGAAAACTTGCAAAGAAGAGTGATTCACTTGGTTTCAATAGTTTGCTAGGCTGTAAGGACAAGCTAATGGTTATTTTGGCAAGAATATTTAGGTGAAGACTTCTGAATCACTAAGTTATACTTATTTTGTCACTGATTACAGAGTTTGTACCATAAGTTTTAAGTTTTTGGAAGGATAAGTGAACAGAAAGGTATGGTTTATGAATTTTTTGGTTTTTTTTATGGATTTTTAGGCCTACTGGAGGCTAGTCGAGTCGCCAGGTGGAACTTGGTTTTTTTTGTAAAGATGTAGCTATGGTCCACCACCAGTAACTAGGGAAAAGCCAATCTGGGAATGTTTTGGGGTTTTTCTAATTTTCCTATATGTAGCCCTGAGGTTTGGAAGAGTTTCCTATAACTGAATCAACATTTTTCTAAGATGGTGAAGGAGATAGTTTCTACTCTTTAGAGAATACCTAAGTTTTCTAATTTTGACTGAGATTTTGAGAGATCCTAAGGGATACCAAGGATATTTTGACTCAAGGTCCCACCGTGATCGCCATTATGTTAGTGAGCGGTGGGATAAGTCAATCAGATAGTATTCTTAAGGCTACTGGAATGTTTAGGGAATCTAAGTTTTTTTATCACTCAGAGTCCCACAGTGATCGCCATTATGTTAGTGTGACGATGAGGTGGCTTAATCAGATAGTAGCCTAGAGTTTAGTAGTAAGGCCTACTAGAGGCTAGTGGAGTCGCCAGGTGGATTTTTAATTATTTTGAGGTATATGTGTATGGTCAACCACAAATACTGTCAGAAACCAATCTAAGGAAGTTTTTTGGGGTTTTTCTGAGTTTTTATGCGCAGCCTATGGTTTATTAGAGTGTTCTAAACCTATTTCATCACTTTGCTAGGGTGGTGAAAACAAAAAGAGTTTACTCTAAATGATTCTATGGACTAATTTCCTGTTTAAATTTTAAAGACTAATGAATCTACAAGAGTTTTCTAGACTGTTATGTACTCAGTTAGTCCCACCGTGATCGCCATTATGTTAGTGAGCGGTGGGATAAGTCAATCAGATAGTATTCTTAAGGCTGCTGGAATGTTTAGGGAATCTAAGTTTGTTTATCGCTCAGAGTCCCACCATGATCGCCATTATGTTAGTGTGGCGATGAGGTGGCTTAATTAGATAGTAGCCTAGAGTTTAGTAGTAAGGCCTACTAGAGGCTAGTGGAGTTGCTAGGTGGATTTTTAATTTTTTTGAGGTATATCTGTATGGTCCACCACAAGTACTGTCAAAAACCAATCTAAGGAAGTTTTTTGGGGTTTTTATAAGTTTTTATGCGCAGACTATGGTTTATTAGAGTGTTCTAAACCTGATTAATCACTTTGCTAGGGTGGTGAAAACAAAAAGAGTTTACTCTAAATGATTCTATGGACTGCTTTCCTATTTAAATTTTAAATACTAATGAATCTACAAGACTTTTATAGACTATTATGTACTCAGTTAGTCCCACCGTGATCGCCATTATGTTAGGGTCCCGTGATTTGGCTGATTGGCAAGCCAAATAATAGTGTAACATCAAACCAGTGTTTGGAGCCCAAGGACCTAGCCTTCCTGGACTCAGAGAGGGCTCTCTCTATTTGTGTAAGGGATATTTGTGTGTTTTCTTATTGTGTTATGATTTTAGGCTAGTTATAAAGTAGTTTTTTGGTTTTGGTTTTTAGGTTGTGAGGGATGAAACTGATCAAAGACATAAGATAGGTAAAAAGATGTCAGATCAACTAGGCTATGGGGTCAAAAAGGTCAAGAAAGCTTTCAGATGGTGATACAAGGTTGTTGAAGGTATGATTTGATTCGAGGTAAAATGGATCTTTGGGAAAAATAGAGTGAGATGGACATCAAGTTTTTGAATAACAAAGGATTTCAAGCACAAATACTTTAATAGCTGACATAAACATTGTAGGGAAAACCATTAATCATGAGAAATGTAACTATAAGCTGATCAATGCATAGAAATAAACATTCAAGCCATGCATAGAGATATATGACTCTCTAACTTTGAGAAATGGCTATAAAAATTTGGGGAAATACATTTAAGACAGAAAAACAACTCAAATCACTATGCCGGAATGCCTAAACATAGTACTTCAAGCTATTGGGCACTTTGAAAACAAGATTGCATAGTTTTAGGCAAAGGACAAGATCAGTACAAGACCTCCTTGGCTCAACCAATGACAATCTAATCAATCAAAGAGAAGTATCATAGGTGGAGCTATGGCTCGCCATGAGTAAGCAGGGCATACCGTAAATCATACTTAGCATGCACAAAACCATCAATGAAACAAGCAAACAATATTCTTAAGTTATTAAAGAGCAATCAAGAATTCTTTAATGTGACTAAGAATGAAGAAAACATGGAAGCTATAAAGAAACAGGAAATTTGAGGTGCCTCCAAGGGCATGTCTCAAATTTGTTCTCTACTGTCTTATAGCAAGTAAGAACATGGAATTATGAATGAAAAATAGGAAACAAAATAGAGAGAGAGACACTATACCATTCTACCAAGTCATGGAATCCAACAACAATCCTCTTTCATCATCCAAGAACATCCAAGAAACTATCCAAAAGCATGAGACAAGTATTTATTCTAAAGCTTATATGACCATATATTGCTTCTATTCATCAATTTCAGCCTTGTTTACAATGAAAGCCTTTGGAATATATAGGCCAAAGTGAGGAAAACCTCTTAGTTCAACTTGCAATCTCATTGGCCTATCCAAAATATCTGATTTTGTCCTTGAGGCTTTGCAAAGCCCAAGGCACAAAATATCTAAAAAATGCTAAAAAAGGGAAATATATTGACTTTTCATAACTTATCATGTACAAAAATAGCTAAATGCACATGAAGAAAAGTCACTTTTGAAAGGTTCAATTTTTACAAAAATACTCAAAAAATACATCAGCAAAAGGTCCCCTCACTTTCCGGCAACGTTTGGAGGCTTTCTCGATGTTGAAACGAGGCTCATAATGGCTCGTTGGAAAGCTCTGAATGTCTACTTTCTGAAAATGTTTATTTTTCTCCCAAATGACCACTGGAAGTCCTCCAAAAATAGGCTTGTGTGTAAAAAACCAAAAAATAGGCCTTGCTGATAAACGAGGCAGAGTGTAGAAAAAGCGAGGGTTTTTCGCCACTTTTGGGAAGTATATGATCTTAAATTGTTTTTCAAATCAATGAGTATGTGATCCTGAAAATATGGCATCCAATGATACCATTTTCATCCTTTGAGGATGCCCCAAACTGAAAAGGCGATGCCCATGAGTTTTGGCCAAAAACCCAAAAATGACAAAAAACCAAAATTTGTCGAATTTCGCCCAAGCTTGGCGAGCATGACCCTCAAGGGTTTTCAGAAACATGTTGTGAATCTGAGGCAAAAATTTGGAGCTTTGAGGTCTCTTTCCTCAATTTTGGTGTTGGGCGCTTCCCTTTAGCCTCCTTGAGTTTTTCCTCAACAGCCTTCAACTTCCGTCGGGAAAACTGATTGAGCTTTTTATAATGCCCGGTCATCCTCCGTTGAAGGTCCAAGTCTCTATTTTCCTTCTCCAATTTCTTCTCCAATAGATCATTAACTCTCTCAAGCCATGCTTCCCAATTTTTCTCTATCTCTTGTTCGAACAATGCAGTGAGAGGGGTGGATTGGAGAAGGGCATCTTCTTCTTCCTTTTGCTTCTCAAGGGCCTTTTTGAGCCCCATGGTTCTTGGCCTCTTTCTCCTTTTTGTATTTGATGGCTCATGTCTCATACACAACCATATGGACACTCATCTACTTGTTTTGAACTTGCAAAAAGTGATTGAAGTTCCTAGCCCTATCAAGATCGGTCCTCAAAACATCAATTTGGTTTTCTCTATGGATCAAGAGATTTTCTAGGACCCGGGCTTCATTATCACTATCATCACTTTGGATTTGGATGATGTCGAATTCCCTTTCCTGTTCATGACTACTTTCTTCCTTGTCCTTCCCTTTGCTTTGGGTGGCTCTTTTAGTCTTCTTCCTCTTGGGAAATTCGACCATGGGCTTCTTGGGAAATTTTCCCTTTCTTTGGAAGGCCCTAGTCACAATTGGGGTTACAACTCTAGGCACCCTTTTCCTTGATATCCGGGGCTTGGCCACTTTCGAAGAAGAGAACATGGCCCCTTGCCTAGGAGAGGAATCTAGCACATGCTCCATGGGCTCTTTGCCCTTGTCACTTTGCTCCTCATTTTTGCCATTGTCTTAGATTTCTTCATGGATGCCTTGGCTGTCCTTCTGCATTTCCTTTTGAGGGTTGTCCTCCTCACTGTGTTACACATGTTTATCATGCTGCCCCTCTTCTTCATGAGGTTGTTGTTCATCATGTTGTGGCTGCCCCTGTTCATCATTATGAGGCTGTTGTTCATCATGTTGTGGCTTCCTCTGTTCATCATGAGACCAATCACCCTAACTATGCTACAAATCTTCATGCTGCTGCCCCTCATCATCTTCAGGAGTCTACTGTTCTGCCTCACTGTGATGCTGCTCATCATCATGCCCTTATTCCCCTTGCTATTTTGCCTCACTTTGATGTGGTTCATCATCATGCTGCTGCTCATCATCACTTCCCTCTTCTTGCTCGTGCTCTTCTTCCTCATCATGCTCTTTTGTTTGTTCTATAGTAAACTTGAGCTTCTTGGGAATAGGTTTTCTAGAAGAAGGCGAAGGATGGTCAGTAGGAGGTATAGGAGATGTATGAACTGGAGGGACAGTGGAGAAATCTGGATGGGTGATGAAAGTATCCCAAGAGACCTCCCTCTTCTCAAGCTGATGAAGAATGATGACTTTTATGAGGGAGTGATGGAAGAGGCAGGTTGTCTGCTGTGAAGGAGGCTTTTTCTGAATATTGGAGGCCATTTTCTCAATGCTTCTATTTAGGAAGAAAGGGAGATTTAGCAATTTGGCCCTCGTGAAATGCATGAGCAATCGAATATGATAGGCATAGACTCAGGAGAATCTTCCCTCACAAGTGAAGTATTTCATGATGATCTTCATGAGGGGGGCGTAACTAGTCAATATATATGAGAAGGGGAAAATGGATGGACATGAATCTCTGTGCTCGGGCTTTAAAAAGGGCTTGTATTCTTCTGAGTCCAGATGGATTTGTTTAAACCACTTCTCCCCAACATAAGGGATTTTAGTGGCCTTGGATATGGACCTTGGAGAGAATTTGAAATCTAGTCCTACCATCTGAAAATGCTTCTCTCAAAACCTTAAAGAAAAAAGGTGTGTTAAAGGGGAAAAGCTCTTCACCTCTTGCACTCTTTGGCAATAATATAGACACCCAACCTCATGGAAATTAAACAATACTGATGGATGGGCATTCACTTCTTCAGTGGAAACAGGCTCAAATCTCTTGTGCAGGCCACTCCTACTGTCTTGCCTGGGAGGCATCTTGTTTTGAATGTTCTTTGCAACACCAAGCTGTCTCAAATGGATTTTGGAATGTTTTCTCAAGAACACACCTCTGTCCTATTTTTTAGTCACTGTTTGACCAAGACAACTACTTCAAATGCTTTTTGAAATGGTTCTTCAACACCAACTCTCTGCTCCTTTCAAATCACTGTTTTGTCTTCCTTTTATGCCAATCAACAAATAGTTATCAAAATAACAAGCACACAGTCAAATTGTTATTGTCTTTGGGTAAATTCACAAGTATCCTTTGTATTTTGGTATAAACAAGACAACCTTGTATTTAGACAAAGAAAAAACACCCCTCCCAATCAAAAACACTCTTCTTGTATTCATTGTTTCTCATACACAGGTAGACAAAAACACCTTCAAATTTAGTAAAAAGATCTTTCACCACAGTCTGCTTTATGGGACAAAGGAGGCACCACTAGTTGGCTATTTCATAATATAGAGGAGAAATTTTATAATGGTGAAACTTTCACTTTATAAAACTGTGTTCACCTTAGGACTACTGCCTCTTCACTGTTTGTACCTTAGGATCACTATTTTCCCTTCAAAAACACTGTTTTCACCACTGCTAGGACACCAATGTTTTTTGAAGGCAGTTAGGGTCTTTTTAGATGGTTTTAAACATCCACCCAACAAAGTAAAAATGTGTAGCAAGCATAGCAACAAAAATCTCTGAGTTTTCTTAGAAATACTGCCCTCTAATCAATCTCTCTCTCTTGGCATTTATAGCAGTAGCACCATTTAATTTTGGACCAAAATCCTCACCCTTTAAACACTGTTTTGACCTTATACTTTGCTGACAGAGGTTATTTTTTTGTCTTATCACCGTCAAGACACCTTCAACCATTTGAAAACCTATAACACTGTGTTTTCTATCTGGTCACTAGCATGCGTTTGATTACTCTGTTTTGAAAACAATTTAGGCCTTTTGAAACCAATATAGACACTCCACTAACCTCCCTCTGTAACAATATTTGTCAATATCGTAACAACCACCTTTCTCTTATACTAAGACCTTCTCTATTCAATCACTGTTTAGTCTTGCAAAACACGGCATCAATCGCCCCTTTAGAAAATCGAATGCACCAAGGAGGCAAGTAAAAATACCTTCAGGATGGTTTGTGGCCTTTGCTTGAAGATTTGAGCATCTTTCAAGACCCTTTGGAGGCATTTTGATGGTTCAAACAAGCACGGCACGTTCAAAAGGTTAAGCACTACACAGTAACATAGGTGTCGGGTCAGCCTTTGGGTAGTCGTGAGCGGTGCCTACAGGCGCGCCGCGCAGGTTTAAAAGCTTCGAACTCTGCAAATTTTGCTCGAATTCTCTCTTTTCTTCAATGGGCGGCTAGGAGAGTGATGGTGAGTGCTTGTTTGCATTTTTGAAACCTGCATATGGGCTTGCAACGGTCCTTTTAACCACTTAGAGTTGAAAAAGCCGATTACCCTTGAGGTTGCTTTGTGAGGTTTTTGGAGGTCCTTTTAAAAAGGCTTTCTGTCATAATTCATGATTAGGAAAAATGTTCCTTTAAAACATAACATAGACTCATAATCTTCGCTCAAATAAATGACATAGTGGTAAGAACCACTTCCTTCATAGGCCTGACCCTTTTTTGAAGTAAAGAAACCTTTTCGAGAATTAAAAACTTTCACTGTTCCTTACTAAGGAATGAAACATTGTTTCCCTTCTGATATCCGTGCTGTGGAATGAAATTCTGCTCCGAGCCATGTGAATGACTGTAGATGTGCCTTTTGGAAGATACTTCTTTTGACTCAAAATTTAGCTTTAGCTGCATTTTCCTTGGCTTTACCATCATCTATCTATCAAAAGGAACTTCTTTTAAAAAACCCTCCTTTTTACACAAAATGCAACATCACCGAA
>JAXQQM020058212.1:0-23039 GCA_034641835.2 Pinus albicaulis | reverse complement strand
TAAGCTCATAGGCCCCATTTTTCAAAACGTGCTTTACTATATAGGGCCCGTGCCACATAGGCTGGAGTTTACCGGCTCCAAGCTTATCATGTGCCTGATCGTACAAGAGGACGAGGTCTCCTTCGATGAAAGAACGGGGAGAAACAGATTGATCAAAATGAGTTTTGACCCTCTTCTTTTGTGCTTCGATGATCAAAGCAGCTAGACGACGGGTTTCATCCAACCATTCGAGATACATAAGACGTTCTTCCTCAGGAGAAGTATCCGGTAAGAGCTCCACAGCTAATTTAAGCGAAGGAATTTCGCATTCAACCGGCAGAGTAGCTTCCAGACCGTACACCAATTGGAATGGTGTGAATCCAGTTGCACTCTTAGCAGATGTTCGGTATGCCTAGAGAGCTGAGAACAGTTGGAGATGCCAATTTGATTTATGAATCCCAACTATTCGCTGAAGCATAGTGACCAAAACCTTGTTCACCGCTTCAACCTGACCGTTCGCTTGAGGGTAGTATGGTGTTGAGCTGTCGTGACGCAGGCCCAACGTTGAAGTCAGCTCCGCCATCATGTAATCGCGGAAATGAGTACCGTGATCAGTGACGATGGCTTGAGGAACCCCGAACCGTGCAATAACGTGGTTGAATAAAAATGAAGCAGCCGTTTTCCCGTCAGCAGCTAGTGTAGGCATCGCCTCGGCCCACTTAGTGAAGTAGTCGACGGCGACAATGATATACGCATGCCCCCCGGCCGAGTGAGGGTTACACGTCATAAAATCCACGCCCCATTTTGCGAAAGGGCCAACGGTAATAACGGGATGCAAAGGCAACGGCGGCGCGCGCATCTTGCGCTGAAAAATCTGGCATGGATGACATTTTCAGACTGCGGTAATACAATCCTTGAATATAGAAGGCCAGAAATAACCTGCCCGTAGAATCTTCTGGGCAGTAGCATATCCGGACATGTGTCCGCCACAGGCGCCACTGTGGCAGTCATTCAAGACTTTCTCAGCCTCGTCCAAGGTAAGGCATCGTCGGAGCACCGAATCTACTCCAATACGATATAAAGTATCTCCTACTATGCGGTAGGGTTGGGACTGGTGCCGAATCCGACGGCGTGCAGCTTTATCCAACTCGGACCGGAATGTCGCGGTCTGAAGATACACGATGATGTCACCGTACCAAGGATCACGAGTGTCAATAAGAAACATCGTTTCGTCCGGTATATGATCTTCTGAGTGTTCAGGAACAGAGTCTGTAGGAAGAGAACATATCAAATCCGCGAAGACCAGTGATTTAGTTGACTTGGCAGTGGTGAACTCCAAGTCAAACTCCTGCAGGATCACGATCCATTTGGAGTACTTGCCCCCTAGTAATTGTCTAGAAAGAATATACGTCATAGGGTTACAGTCTGAAACCACTGTTATCGTGCGCAAAAGGATGTAATGGCGAAAGCGTTGTACGGCGTGTACGGCTGCTAAGGCCAACTTCTCGACATGTGCATAGCGCGTTTCCGGGTCGAGAAGGTTCCGAGAGAGGTAATAAACAACATGTTCATCACCGTTCTCGTCATCCTGCACCAAGACCATGGCGATGGTGCTTAATGCGGCGGCTAGATACAAAGTAAAGTCGCGGTGGTAGTCGGGAGGGCGAAGCAACGGAGCATTGACTAGCAATGTCTTCAGCTTCTCAAAGGATTCTTGAGCGATTTCGTCCCAATGAAAGGGAACATTCTGCTTTAACAAACGAGTGAATCCTTTGGCCACCTCGGCATAATTCGGGATAAAGCGCCTAAGAAAATTCGCTTTCCCCTGCAGACTCTGCAACTGGTACAGGGAGGAGGGTGACGGGAGATTTATGATGGCCTCAACCTTCAGAGGGTCGAGGCGAATTCCGTCTTTCGAGACTATAAAGCCTAAAAGACGGCCAGAATCGACGCAGAAGACGCACTTATGAGGATTGAGCCTAATATTGTAGCGTCTGCAACGAAGAAATATCTGGCGAAGATGCTCGGGATGATCCTCTCGCTTACCCGAATGGGCAGGCAAGTCGTCCAGATAAGGCTGGACAATATGGCGAATATCATGAAAAGCATATGACATAGCACGTTGAAACGTGGCGCCAGCGTTCTTTAAGCCGAACGGGAGTTTTTTGTATGCAAAAGTGCCCCACGGACAGATGAATGTGGTCTTATGTTGATCCTCAGGTGCAATATTTATCTGGTTGTAACCTGAGAAACCATCCATTAAGGAATAGATCTCACTCCCGGCGCAATCGTCGATAATCTGGTCGATAAACGGAGTGGGATAATTATCCTTAGGACAGGCGCGATTGATATCGCGATAATCTACACAGACTCGAATGGTACCCTGCTTTTTATCGACAGGGACGATATTGGACACCCATTCTGTAAGGGGGATAGGATAAATAAACCCCGCGTTCAGAAGTTTTTCAACCTCTGCCTTGATAGCGGCGGCTTTCAGAGGATGCATGGGACGCAAGCGTTGGCGCACGGGTTTCGCACCTGGATAGGTTGGAATCTCGTGCACGACAATACTAGGATCAATTCCCGGCATTTCCTCGTAGGACCATGCAAAGACATCTCTGAACTCTTTTAAAAGTTCCGTATAGACCTGGATCTCTTCAGGAGAACAGGTCACACCCACATGAATGTTCTCAACAATCCCTGGTTTGACAGAGATGTTGATAGGAACCGTTTGAGTAATGTTACTCGGATTGCCTTCCGAAAAGACCTCATGCGTCAAGATCGGTGTTTGAAGAGGAGGGGAAGGAACCTGAGTAGCATAGCGCTCTAGACAATCCGTCATTTCCCCCAAGCTAGGCATGAACGAGGAACGATGATGCCCATCGCCCCAAGGTAGCTCCTCCAGAGACATAGTTTCAATTATAGCCTCATCTGAGGGAAAAGTCTCTCTAAGAGGATCAGGTGAATCAGCCTGACCAAGCCAGGGGGATTGCGAGTAGACGTCAAGAGCCATGCTCATCGGAGCATGCTGAGGAGGTGGAGGGTCCGATGCGGTAACAATCTCACAGTAGCTGATCTCTACTGGCGTTAAAGGCATGGATTCTCCAAACTCATATACCTGCTCAGGTGTAGGAATAAGCCAGGGGTCATCAGTCCTGGACAACATGTTGACTTGAGTGGTATTCGGTGGCGGTGCGGGGAATATACCCATGAGAACAGGGTCTTTGAAAAGACCAGGTCCTATGCTGTCTGGGGGATTCGGAATTTGATCCACATACGGCACGTTGTTCTCGGAGCTAGAGGTAAAAAATGACAACTGGTCTACCGTGACAATCTTGCCCTCGTGAGGGAACTTGATGAATCGAAAGACAGTAGACGGCACGCAGAGCATGGCATGGGTCCAGCTGCGGCCAAGAAGTATATTGTAGTTGAGTTTGGCGTCAACCACTTCTACTTCCACGTTGACAGTTTTTCCCTGTAATGTGATCGCAAGACTCTCGAGAACTCCCAGGGGTTTAGATTCCTGACCATCAAATGCCTCAAGGGCATTGGGAGATGATGACAAGGCTGGAGAGCCGATGGCCTTCCAGCAAGCGGAGGACATAACGCAGGTAGATGCACCCTCATCTACGACGGCCCTATGAATGTTCAGACCGTTAATCCCGACTTGAATGACCAAAGCGATTTGATGCGGAAGCTAGGGAGTAAAATTTTCTAGATCGAAAGTGAGAAGACTCGAGTCGGCGGGATCGATACCACCGATTGCAGACAGTAAAGCCTTCCGTTGTGAAGGACAACTTTGAAGAACCTCAAGTGCGGACATAGCACATGGCGTCTGTGCCAAATCCTCAACGATACTGTAATGTTGAGCGGCACGAGCATTTGGATTATAAGAGGATCTTCGAAGAACACCCTTGGGAGGTGGCTTCACAACGGGTTCGAGAGTCGGCTTCTCGATTTCCAACGGACCAGAAACAGGTGGGGGAGGCGGTCCATCTGCAACTGCCTTCCCGGGTGCCTGCTGCTGACTATTGTAATCCTTCGATCTAGTAGCAATAGTGATAGGTGCATTAGTTTTCATCATGAAAACCTGAGACCCAAACGGTGCGGATGATGAACCTTGTTCGACCATCTGGGTCTGCTGAGATGGAAATGGCTCTTTTAAAACAGCCGGAGTCCCTTTTGAGCCTTTAAGAAGTTGACTAATTTCGGACCGTCGTGGACAATCCTTAGTGTAATGGTCACCTTCACAGATGAGGCAAGGGAATTTCGGCTTACGTTGGGAGCCATCCTCAGTTCGAGTTTTAGATTCTGGTTTTGGGGCATCAGATTTTGATTTGCCTTTGCCCTTCTTCTTCCCCTTGGAGGATTTGTCCGCAGGATTAGCCTGGACGGCATTCACCTCCGCGGTTTTACCAGAATCGGATGATGCGGGATTAGCAGAGGTATTGTTGGAAGAATTAGCCTTCTGCTTCCCATTCGAAGACTTCTTCGAATTTTGAGAAACGGAACCAATGACACCATCCACCGTAGGGGTAGGCGGGGCCTTTGTGGCTCCGGGCCGTGGAGCATCAGGCAGGATGTCATAAAGCATGCCAGATTGCGAATAAACAAGATCCAGGTACTAGGCACGCGCGATAGCTTGTTCCTCCGTCACACACGCTCCCATCGCGATATCCTGAGCGATTTTATTCACAAAGGAGGTTGTGAACCAGTGAGTCAAAATCTGATCAGGTATGTGAAACTTGATCAGTCGACGACGGCGCCGCCACTCATGGATGTGATGCGAGATGTGAGTGGCCGAGTCCTGCTTCGGGGAAGACAGGAGGTGCGTCCGGTCTCATAGGGAGTAGTGGCAAAATGCGTGTGGAAAGCCATAGCTAACGAGTTGAAATCCTGAAAACTACCACGGGATAGCTCTATGTACCACTTAGCAGCAGCTCCTGTTAAAGTACGCTGGAAAAGACGTAGACGAATCGAATCGTCGGTCCAAGAGTTAGACGAACACCAGAGGTGATACATCATCACATGCGCCTGGGGGTCTTCTCCAGCTTTGCCCTCAAACTTGGGACAGTCACCTGGTATCTTGGTGGGAACCGGGGGCCAATATGGATTATGAGCGATCGGATCATTGGTCAACTTCGAAACGTCCGGTAGGTCCAAGGTAGCCAGGAACGGCAATGGGGGGTTAACTACCATGCCAGTCCCAGGATAAGGTCCGGTACCTGCGTTCCACGATGGTTGTGAATATCCCTGCCCCCACGGGTTCTGTCCCGTAGGATTCTGACCGTAGGGGGCATGGTTCGTATAACCAGACTGATTTGGTTGCTGGTAACCATTGTGTGGAGCTTGATAACCAGGATTCGGGCCACCGGTCGTGTCGCAGTGTATAGCGACGTTTGGATTTGAGTGGCCGGCGTAGGTAGAGAGCCGGGTGGAGAGGAGGATACGAGAGCCTCCAAGTGGTTATAGTTCGGTTGAGGCCCGACCATGAGGATAATAACCACTGCGAGGATGAGTAGGCTGGCGATAAGTGGAGTTCTGCGAACTGGTACGTAGGCGCGGTTGGGCACGGCATTGAATGAACGGTCGGTGAGCGAGTGAGCGAATGAGAGGGCGCCACGAATGAACGAGTTGGCACGAGTGAGCGACGGTCTTCGGTTGCGCGGTGACTTTGGTTATCGTAGACGAGGTTGTGCCGGATGGGTCGGCTGGCCTGGAGGCGGGACACCGGGCTGCACCGGATGAGTCGGTTGGCCTGGTGGCGGAACAGGACCAGGTGCTTGCTGGAAACCAGTTTGACCTGAAGCAGAACCATAGAGTGGTCCTGGTTGATATGTAACGTTAGATACAACAGGATACTGTGGTTGCATCGGTAAAGAAGGCTGGATTTGCCCCCCAGGACCATAGGTCGGTCCCGGTTGATACCCCGGCTGAGGCTGAGCAGGTTGACCAGCAGGGCTGTAATATGGTCCTTGCGGATTGTACAATGGCCCTTGCTGGCCCGCAGAGTAGCCTTGAATGGGCTGTCCCTGTGGGTCGTACTGATAGCCAGGTTGGCCTGCGGGTTGGCCTTGAAAAGGCTGTCCCTGCGGGTTGTAAGCCTGGTTGTACGGTAAAACTTGAACATAAAGATAAGCCTCAGGAGCAGGAAGGCGCAGAATGTCCCCATGCTCGTCAAGCTGACCCGGAAAACCATACACGGGAGTGCCGTCTTGTGCATAGTGTGAAAAGAAAGATCGGTAAGGATCTTGGGGAAGCTGTCCAGCTCCGGCGTTCGGCTGCTGTAAAAACAACCGATACTCCTCCGGAGAGATATTCTCCGGTATAGCAGTAGCTAGGTAAATGTCTTCAGGAGTTGGCCCAGATCTAGTAGCCGGATCTTTGAGACAACGCGGCGGAAAGGCGACCACACAAACGGTGGGCCGCACGGGAGCAGTGACGGGCGTGTTGGAGACACCCGAGGTGTGGTGGCGGTGGCCTCGAACGGAGAGGATATTCCCATAGAGGCAGCAGCCGAAATAATCTGACCCAGAGATCTGTATCCCTGTGGCAAAGAAGGACCAGCTGACGATGTGGTAGCCGGCTCAGACTCATCTCCCTCAAACAATCTACGAGGGATGCGCTGGTAGTCCTCAGACCCGGGAATTTCCTCACCAGAATCACTCATGGTTGATCCTGCCGTTAAATCACGCAGAAGACGGCGAGGACTAGGAGGAAAAACAGCGGCAACAAACGGTGAACCCGATGTAAGAGAAAGGAAATCAGCTCCTAATCTCAATTCAGACACAGGGTCTGAAAAGGGCCAGTTGAACTCAACTGGTTCTCCAAAGGGTTGCTCGGCGAGGACCGGTCCCCCGTCAGGGAACTCGGAAACAATAGGCTGATGTGGTTCAACAGAAAGGAGTTGGCCCAGATCTAGTAGCAGATGCTGAGACAACAGCAGAAGAGGCAGCCACGCAAACAGTGGGCCGCACGGGAACAGAAGTGACGGGCGTCGAAGGAGACACCCCGGGTGTAGTGGCAGCTGGCCTCGAAGCAAGAGATGATATTCCCATAGAGGCAGCAGCTGAGATGATCTGACCCAGAGATCTGTATCCCTGCGGCAAAGAAGGACCGGCTGACGATGTGGTAGCCTGCTCAGAATCGTCTCCCTCAAACAATCTACGAGGGATACGCTGATAGTCATCAGACCCGGGAATTTCCTCACCAGAATCACTCATGGTTGATCCTGCCGTTAAATCACGCAGAAGACGGCAAGGACTAGGAGGAAAAACAGCAGCAACAAACGGCGAACCCGATGTAAGAGAAAGGAAATCAGCTCCTAATCTCAATTCAGACACAGGGTCCGAAAAGGGCCAGTTGAACTAAACTGGTTCTCCAAAGGGTTGCTCGGCGAGGACCGGTCCCCCGTCAGGGAACTCGGAAACAACAGGCTGCTGTGGTTCAACAGAAGGCTGAGAAGCCTCTGAAGAATCGTCCGTGTAAGGACTACCAGTAGACGAAACCGAAGGTTCCACCACCGTGGCAAGAGACTAGAAGAAGAGAGCAAACACACACACGGGCTGAAAACGAGTTAAGACACACAATCAAACAGTCACAAGCAACGTCTAAACGGGTGTGTAATCGTGGGAGATTGATTTTACCACATTGGAAAATAAACGAATTCTACCGTTTCATGTTTTAAGAGTCGAGAAACGATAAAAAGATGACTCTATCTCTTTCAGAGTTGATACAAGCGTGAAAGGACAAGCGCTTGACGGTCTTTTCAAGTTTAGGGAGTCAGAAAAGACCAAATGACTGCTCGGGAAAAACTAGGCACAAAGGGTGTACCAAATATCCGTGAACTGCAATATACACCTTGGTTTCAAATAATGAAACAGAAATTGACCAAGGACTTTCCGTACGTGCAGGTAGTCTCCCCGAATGCTGTGTTCGGTGTATCACGGGTATAGGGCGGCAGACTCGGCTTCCTGTGGATAAAGGATTGAAAACCTAGAGGGGTCTCCCTTTATATACGCGACGGTACGGGAGCGCAAGTCCGTACTAGCGCTGTCTAAAGCCAACAGGCGAACGACAGCTGCTAGGTTTAACGACGCCGGAACACGTCTCTAGCCTAGACCTTCTAAATATGTTTCGTTAAGTTCCAATGCTGCCTTAGGTTAATTGAATAAATTTTACAGTTGATCTTCAATTAAGTTTCAATTTCCGGGCCCTATCGTATGTAGTGTCTCGAAAGACTCCTAAATGCAAGCTATATGCCACAGTGCAACATTTCGTTCGATGAAAACTAGTTAAATAAGAGTTGAGAGCTTTTATACAAACGAAATGAACGGAATACAAACAACAATGTCTCTAATGCAACTAATGCAATTGCACACTTTTCATTCAAACACTAATCACTAGCGATACGGAAAAAGATCACAATTTGCACTAATTAACAAAAGCAAAAGAGATTTTTTTTTTGATTTTCAATGTTTAATGGCTAATGTGCACTGAAAACAAAAGGAACAATTTGAGAAATGATATCCAAGAGAGCGAAACAAACAAAATTCACTCATCAATGCAATCAATCAGATCCCTAAATCGACCCAAAGTCTCTCAAATCGAAGAAAGACTCAAAAGCTTCCGATGGACCGTGTGATCTAGGTCCAAAGCAAGGGCAAACGAATTCTGAATGAAGGAACAAACAATCACTCAAAAGACGCAGCAAAACAATCAAAGACTGTTAAGAGAGTGCGGAGAAACAATCAACAAGTTGACAGGACAATCAAGACACCTAAACTCCCAAGGAGGGCTCGATACACTAAGCCACTAGATGCCCTAGGGCTCAAAACGTGAAATCGGTAGAAAGAAGCAAACAACCAAATGACAGAGGTGAATTCCAGCCAAACAAGACTCCAACACACTCAGACAGTCGGGAAATCAAGAAGAGAAGCACTGGTCAAGTCCAGAAAGCTAAAAAATGAAGAAACTCAAAAAAGTCACAGGGGTGGCGCGACTGTGGGCTTGAAACTGGCGCCAGAGGCCAATTGGCGCGAGACAGACAAAGGCAACAAGCGCCAAGTGGCGCGACTGTTGGGTTAAAAGCCGCGCCAGTCGAGTTCCTCAATAAAAAATAGAAATAAGCTATTCCAGAAGCAGACCAATACAAGCTAAGCAAACCAAGAAGCTAAAACAATGAAAGAATCCAACCCAAAAGGTTCATCAAGCAAGGAAATCGATCAAGGCGAACCGACATAAATGAGACAAGGAAAACCGGACGATCCCCAGCGAAGTCGCCAATTTGTTGAGGAGGTAAATCCCCTCTGCGGACAGAGGCGATCCCTACTAGCCCAGCAGGGGTCTAGCAACAAACAAACAATGCTATGACGCAAGCTCCTAATTACGAATGAAAGACTTGGGATAGAAGCCTACCTGGATTCCAACGCTATGATATGAAGAAGAAGTGTCCCCGTCCTTCAGCCCTGGCAGATCACAATCCTTCCACGATCTCCGCGGATGAACACCTGCACATAGAAGAAACGAACAGATACAAGCATAGGAACCAGCATACGTAACTAAACATCGGTCAGAAAATATATTACTCGCATTAACATGATGGGAAACGGAGTGGAACCATAATCATAGTCATCTATTAAGTAATAAACGAATAGAAGTTACAACCAAGTTCTGACGTCGCAGCTTCCTTCGAACGGGTCTCCGGTCGTCCACGTCTCGCAAAGCTCGCCAAGGAAAGGGAAACCTCTCTAGAGTCTCGTAACAATGGTCTCCTCGCTTGAATGGGCCTTAAGGGAAAGAAGGGATTCTTTACAGCACAAAGGCACTTGGGAATAGGGAGATGCAAAGCTTCGGCACTTCAAGACTAGCTTGCCATGGATCTGAGCAAGCTTTTATAGATGGGGAAGGAGGGAGTTGGGATCCCTATTATTATGGGATTGGCCCTATCAACAAGGAAGGTTCCATGGGAGGTGGCAAAACCAATTCCCTTCCATAGAACTCCCGCGGCCAAACCTCCCAACTCAAGATAGGCAGTGGTTTGTGAGTTTGTTTGAACTCAACTTCCGTCATCCATATTTAAAAAACAGTCCCTAAAATGGGTGGCGCGATTGCTGCTCTATGACAGAGCGCCAAGTGGCGCGACCTCTTTACAGGATTTCCCTGATTGGCGCGAGCACTGAACTGTCTACCCGCGCCAATGCAAAAAGAGTTGTTTTTCATAAGTTTTGCAAGGAGATGTCTCAAGGGAAAATGAAGCTCATACTCAGAGGGATGCATTGATGATGTTTTCAAGGCATGATAGTGTTCACAGGTCACATAATGGGTCCTCCATTGTGCGGGACGGGGAATGGTAGGGACGGTGACAAATTACTGTGTAACACCCTTTGTGGTAGATGGCTGAACAATTTGGTGCAGTATGCACAACACAAATTGATGACGAAGTGACTCAAGTTGTAGCCCTTGCCCCTGGGACTGACAAGGTATGCATTTTACCTTTTGTAAAGTCCAATGTTGGAAACTCACAGAATCTTTGGCAATAGTTCCAACATTCCAAGTTAATAATGTCAAACACTATTCCCAACCCTTGGTCAACTCATGCAATTAGTTTCCCAAACTATGCCATTATAACTTAATCAAGTCAAATTGTTCCCAGTTCATATACATTGAACCCATCAACCAATCTAGATAGAGAAGATGTTCTTCAACAAAAACACATGAATGTAGAAGGTGGAATAAACATGGTAAATGCAACCACGAAAGAAAATCAACTTACAGCTCAAGAACAGGCAGAACCTAGAAAGCTTAAGTCTTCCATTTGCAATATTGATGCTAATTGACTTCTAGACAAGTCCCTCAATCTTGTCACACATATATCTATTATTTTGGACTCTTCAATCAACAATGGTAGATGTCTCTTACGAGTCTTTGCCAGAGTCAATAAATGTAAAGAAGTGAACAAGAGAATGTGGATCTCAGTCATTTTGATTCATTCTTCCAACAACAAATAATAATTTTAGAGAATGTTGCCACTGTTGTAACACTCGGCAAGGGAATTGTCATACAAAGATTAAGGAACTAAAATTGAAATCCCCGTTGACTTGGAGCAGGAATTCACTGAATCTTCTAAATCTCCAGAAGAAGATATTAAACAAGACATAGCACTTCCAAAGGATTCAAGCATGGTTATGCCCCTCTCACAGAGTTTGCCAAATGAAATTACCACAATCACACAAAATCATATGAATCCTTGTGGTGATGTGAATCATTTCTTGGAACTTGTGAGTTATATGAGATTATTAGTGAGGATTATTGCAGCAAAGGTAGACACCACCCTAAAAGCCATTCAACGTTAGCAACTTATTTTAACTTCTACCACTAAAATGCATTGCATGACTGAGAAAATATCATCTATCTTACTTTCTCCAAACATCTAAGTTTCTTAAGTTCCCTCTATGCCATATAAAATTAAAACTTACAGTTGCCATAATCGAATCTTTGTCCAGCCCCCTGGGTAGCTCACTTGGCAAGCCTGTGTTATGTAAAGTTATGTGAGTGATGAGATTCTTTGTTTAAATAACACTACTGTCAGACCTGTGTGTCTTCCTACGGGGCAGGGCAGTTACAACTAGAGGTTATAGTGGTAGTGGTTAGAATCAACCCCGTATCATGCGAGTACAAGCCTAGCCCAACTGCCAATTCCTAGCATTAAAAAAAAATATATTAAAAAAAATCAATCTTAGTCTAAAATAATGTTAAAAAAGGTTATAGAGTACCTCCTTCCTCAGACTTCTTTGATTCCAGTCTTCTCACACTTGAGCTTCTGATCTTCCATCCCTTGCTTCAATTTTGCTACATCTTTCAACAGCCCATGATTTTCCTTAAGAAAGTACAACCCAAAGTGACATATTAAGGACAGGATTACAGGTAACAATAAGTTAAGCATTTTTAAATAGTTAGAAAAAATGGAGTGCAAGCAACTCAGAAACTTTTGCCACCTTCTGTAATTCTTTCAAACGCGTTTCCAGATTCTCCAGCCGTTGATTTTTCTTTTCCAGGGTTTGAGTAACCTGTCACAAAAAAACCCAACTTTTACATAACGAACCAATGCACTATTGCATGGCATTTGCTACCAATCCTACTTTACATTCCTATATATATATATATTTCATAAGAACAAAAGAAAAATACAGAACAATAGAGGAATACACAAATATATTAAACAAGGAAAGTGACATTAAATATGATGCAGGCCTTTAAAATATTTACTTGTATCTCAGCCATTGCTTTATCCTTTCCTCGAACAAAAATAATGGCTGCCCTGAAGTTCAAATGTATGAAAAAAATATACGACTATAATATTCTTTATCTAGACATCAAGCAAATGCATAGATTCACAAAACAAACACAAACATGTGGTACAGTTAGTTTTTCATTATGATTACACCTCTGAAATCCATATGTGGCAATCTTGCGTATCCACTAACCAACGTCTTGACTAACAACCTTAACGTATGACCCCCAATTGCAGCTAATAGCTTCACAATTTGAGATGTAATGACATTAACAACAAAGGCAAGAGGCTATTTTCATCTTAAGAAGATAAAGTCAGCAGTTATCGCAGTAGTAAACTGTAAAACATAATATCCTAGTGCTAAACAATGTCCATTATATCCTGGTTTAAAAGAAAAGTCTCTACTGGCATAATAATCACTAACAGACACTGGATGTTCAAGACAACACAAACTGCTACCAAGCTGCCTGGAGAATAATCACTAACAGACACTGGATGTTCAAGACAACACAAACTGCTACCAAGCTGCCTGGAGAATGCCCTCATTTAAAAGATTGTATCAACTATGATAAAACAGTCATAATCCAGCACATGTTGCAAATCAATCCTCTTTTCCAATTGCAACTTGTAATTTCACTTAATTCAGCTCCGAAGATCTAATATCACAAGATGGTGACAACTCGGTAGAGTACGTGACATTCTATCAGGAAAAATGCATATTTGTTTTCAGGAGAGAATCCATTCCCTCCGAAATCATTGGGACCATGAAAATAAGTTGATATATTATATTCTTCTCATCCAAGGGCACAGCTTACTCAGGATGCATGGTCAATGGAAACTGTTATTAATAATTCAATAAAGGGCTTTGAAGTTGGAAGGGCTAAGTGAAGAACAATGAATTGCAATCCAACAGGAATGAGCACAGAGAATTGATGAACAAAATAAGATGTTTAGCGCCAAGAAACTTTGCCTTGTTTTGGACCTTGATCACACACTTCTAAATTCAACTAAGGTGTCATAAAAATAAAAATCATCTTGTTCTACTTCTGGTGATTCCTAGGAAAAGAGGGATGTGAAGTAAATGAACTGATGATAATATGATTATATAAATGTTGCTAATTCACGATGTTGTTTGTCCAACAGTTTACTGAAATAGATCATGTGCATGAGGAAATGCTAAGGAAGAAGGAGGAACAAGATCAAGAGAAACCTCGGCGTCAGCTTTTTTGCTTTCCTCATATGGGAATGTGCATTGTGGACTGCATTGTGGACTAAATTGTGGCCTGGCATCTGGAATTTTTTGGACAGGGTTAGTAAAATTTGGATTGAAATATTATTATCTTTGCAAACTGTAGTTTCTTACAGGGAACATTTGATTTACAATGTGGAATTGACAACTTCCTTGTATGCCAATAGATGGATCTATTCTTATTTTCATCTAATTCATTCTGTGATGGTTTATGTTTCAGGCAAGCAAGTTGTACGAACTACATGTTTATACAATGGACAACAGAGTTTATGCCACAGATATGGCCAAAGTACTTGATCCCACAGGAACTTTAATTGCAGGACGTGTTATTTCAAAGGGTGATGAGGCCAACCTAGATGGAGATGATAGGCTACCTAAAAGTAAAGATCTAGACGATGTTTTGGGAATGGAATTTGCAGTAGTAATTATCGATGATTCTACAAGGGTTTGGCCTCATCATAGACATAATTTAATTGTGGTGGAAAGGTAAGTTCATTTTAATTCTTTTCCAGTGTCCAATCAAGACCTTACAACTGTTAATTTATGTCTTTAAAAATTGGTAGTTAAAGATATATGTGACTGTTCCTAAGAACATGGAGACTGCCATGTATAGAACATGTATTTTCCCTGTAGTAGGCGCCAATTTGGATTGACGGGAACGTCACTGTTAGAAGCATACGTTGATGAGAGGCCAGAAGATGGAACACTGACATCTTCTTTAGCGGTGAGATGCTAAAATTAATCTATAACAAACATTGCTTTTGTGACTTCTCACAATTTAGAGATATTTCCTGAGTTCATCGTATGGTCACATTTCTAACACATATACCCTGCAATTCAAACACAGGTGATTGAGAAAATTCACCATTATTTTTTGTCAAACAAACAGTTGCATGAAGTGGATGTCCAGGAATTTCTTGCAGCTGAACAACAAAATATTTTAAAAGGTTGTAAAGTGGTTTTCAGTAGGGTTTTTGTAGTTGGAGAAGCACAGCCGCATCTTCACCCTTTGTGGCAGATGGCTGAACAATTTGGTGCAGTATGCACAACACAAATTGATGACGAAGTGACTCATGTTGTAGCCCTTTCCCCTGGGACTGACAAGGTATGCATTTTAGCTTTTTCCAAGTCCAATGTTGGAAACTCACAGAATCTTTGGCAGTAGTTCCAACATTCCAAGTCAATAATGTCAAAAACTATTCCCAACCCTTGGTCAAATCATGCAATTAGTTTCCCAAACCATGCCATTATAACTTACTCAAGTCAAATTGTTCCCAGTTCATATACATTGAACCCATCAACCAATCTAGATAGAGAAGATGTGCTTCAACAAAAACACATGAATGTAGAAGGTGGAATACACATGGTAAATGCAACCCAGAAAGAAAATCAACTTACATCTCAAGAATAGGCAGAACCTAGAAAGCTTAAGTCTTCCATTTGCAATATTGACGCTAATTCACTTCTAGACAAGTCCCTCAATCCTGTCACACAAATCTCTATTATTTTGGACTCTTTAATCAACAATGGTAGCTGTCTCTTAAGAGTCTTTGCCAGATTCAATAAACATAAAGAAGCGAACAAGAGAATGCGGATCTGAGTCATTTTGCTTCATTCTTCCGACAACAAATAATAATTGCAGAGAATGTTGCCACTGTTGTAACACTCGGAAAGGGAATTGTCATACAGATATTAAGGAACTAAAATTGAAAAATTTCTATTAAGGATACTTTGATAAATTTTCAACAAAGATAAATGGTCATAGGGCATTGCTTCAAGTTTCAACAGACCTTGGATATTCCTCACATGGAACTTTAGGACTATATTATGAAGGAGGAGTGGATCTTTGGAGGCCATGTCTTGCTTGGTCAATTGAGACCCTAACAGACTCTTGAAAGAAAATGAATTTTTACTTTTGAAGACCAACCACACCATTACTCAGTTCATGTAATCACCCAATTCTTCTTATAAAGATACAAGGAAATTCCATCTTTCCTAGCATATGCTAAATTTATTGAATGATTGGGATGATTGATAGTGTCAGAAAAGGTCCTAAATGCAGAGGAGGAATATCAGCAGGAGGGTAGGAAACAACTTTCTACCACTCTTGCAATCACCCTAGAAGACTTAGCACGTGATGACATGGGTATCATGCTTGCCTTTTTTCTACACTGGAAAATGGAAATTCAACCAACATATGACAAAATCCTGAGCGCAGATGGAGATAATGCACTAGACTGTAGTTCTAGTTTTCCTGAGAATGAGAGTAATAAGACACTCATAAATGAAGGGAAATCCTGAAGATCCCTTAAGTCTCAATATACCAACACTCCTATCTGTGATTTTGAATATGGTAGAAACTTTGGCACACTTAATTATGTCCATCTCCAATCAACATTGCCTATTAAATTTGAACATAGCAGTGCAAGATTTGATATTTTTCCTTTGATAGTCATCCTACATATGACATGGACTCTGATGAGGAATAAAAGAAGGTTGATCATATCAACAAGTTGTTTTGTGAACCATATGAGACAAAGGCAGAAAGGTCCATTCCATTTGTTGAAGGAATCCTTATTGAAGATGAATAGTATTGTCATATTGAAAGAACAAACCAATATCTAGGAAAACAAGAGGACTCATGCAAACCCATAATTGGTTAATTACACAGTGAGCAAAATCATTTCCAGGTTTGTCTCTTATTGTTCATAGGTATGATAATTGATCTCCAAAGGAGTTCCTTCTCCTAACTATAAATTATATTCGGGTAGCTTTAATTTCTCATATAAAACAGCTCCCTGTCTGCAACACTGATGTTCATGGCCAGCATAAAACTGTTCCTATGTTTGACCCAGAAACGTTGGAACCTATGAACTTGAGGATAACGATGGATCTCTGGCTTGAAGAAGTCAAGTATTAGCTCCCCTCATATTTCCTTGAATAGTGTTTGCCACAACATGATGCTATATTTATTAATACCCTAGCTGTCCAAGAGTATTCCCATCTTGAATATGGGATCCTAAAGCTTGCTAAAAAGATCCTAGCAAAATACCCTGATCTAAGCCTAATTTATCTGAATGTTTCATTCATGAATATGGGGTCACAACAAAGTTACTAAGAGAAAGACCTGCAACAAATTTATGGAATATTTATCAGCATGCACAGGGTTGAGAAATGGAAGGTCATTATTCATAAAAAAGCACCCAAATCCATACTAGAGTGATGAAGTTGATAATTTAATGAAGACAAGAACGTCTCAGAGCTTAAGCATACCACAAATTCCAGCACTCCAGGGACAAACGAATGAAGCCATCAAACTATTGCTTGCAAGGTTTCAAACTTCAAGGTAATATCCTTTAGCTCCAAGACCCAGAGTGCATAGACTAAAATGGTTACCAAAAATTAGTATCCCTGGGAAAAGAAGATGGTAGGAACTCCAAAGGGTTATAAATTAGCTCAATTAAAAAGAAGCTTCACAAATAGGAAGCTATTTGTGTTTCAAGTTACCTTACATGTTCCAGAAGGGGTCTTACAGTTATAATGGGGATAAGGCAACATATTCACCCAATTTGAATGAGTTTTCCTGTCATACTATTATGTCACTCAACCCCTTTGATTGTTATTTCCAGATAAATAAGCTCAAAGACTCCCCTCACACATTAGGATGTTATAATTATTAATTCCAAGCAAAATGAAGAAAGCTCTAATTCATTTCCTAAAAAAATTAATGACAAGGTAGAAGAACATACCAAGCCTTAAAAATTGACCCTGGCCAAAGCGATGAGTTGCCCTAGAAACACCATATTTTTGACCTGACTAGGTCTGGGTCAGTCAAGTCCAATGTTGGAAACTCATAGAATCTTTGGCAGTAGTTCCAACATTCTAAGTCAATAGAGCCAAACACTATTCCCAACCCTTGGTCAACTCATGCAATTAGTTTCCCAAACCATGCCATTATAACTTAGTCAAGTCAAATTTTTCCTAGTTCGTATAAATTGAACCCATCTTATCACGTGAATCCAAAAGTTGTACAATATTTTGGCATGCCATCTTAAGATATGTTTTTTGGAGTAAAGAATGTGTTAATCCTATGATTAGACAAATGAATCTTATGAAGTCAAGAAGTTACAACCTTCTCTTGTATTAGTTCTTGGACATATCAATAACAGGGTCAAAATTGATTCAAGGAATCTTATTAATAACTCTGTTGCATGGGTCAGATCTCATTAAGGCAAATTTCAACATATTTGCAGATATAAAGTTGGCCCTGGTTACTGACATTTCAAAATAAATCACAAAAGTTTGGTACTCTGTAAAATAAAAATACTTACTGCTTCCTCACAACTCAGGAGGAGGCACACAATAGCTTTCCATTGACCAAAAGCTTTAAGTGATTGACCCATTTGCATTTTAAAAAGTTCAAATAAAAATTCATCTATATACGTTTTTCTGCAGTTGAGATAATTGTTTTAAATTAAAAACACATCAGATAATGATCATTCAAGTGGATGTGCATACCAAGAAAGCTATGAACGAAAATTGAAGCTCTCCAAGTAGAAAATCTTCCAATCCTCCATATTTCTGATCAAAAATATTTTCTAGCAGTTGTGTCTGAAAACAAAAGAAGAAATTATAAAGAGGGATATCCAACTGAAAAGAAAACACGTAATGTTCCAATTAGAAATGCTAAAATAATCACTACCAAGAAATAATCATCGCAGTCATCACTGATTGTATCAGACCAAAAATAGAAACAAAAGCAGACATGGAGGTAATTTAAGATAAGGTTGCATCCATAAACACTATTATAGTCTCCATAGTCATGCATAAATAGCATAGATATATCAGGATCCTAAGTGTAGAATGACATTGGGATGGATACGGTGTGTCTCAATGGGATCTCATTATCACAATAGTAGTAAACCATCATAGATAAATAGACTTTATTCTTGTCTGATAGTCACCAATGAGACTGAAAGACACACCACAACGTGTACAGGGATGCAACAAGATGGAAAAAGTCTCAACGCAAACTTCCACATGTTAAATTTCCATAAAACCCAGCAAACTGAGTTTCCTAACTTAATATGCACAACGTAAATAAATCAGAAGACAAACACATCAAAGTTCAAACCATAGAAAAGAAGATATACCCAGGAAACCCAATGGTGAAATTTGTAGCTATGGTCGGTTTTGATAATCAATGTTTTAGCCCTTCAAATATATGTAACAATAAATATAAGACATGTTCTTCATGTCGGCTTCAAAAGACAAAAATTTAAATTTCTAAAAATTGGATTTTTGGCTCCAAATGTTAAGTCGGTCCTCCAAAAGATGAAGTTGGCCTGGCCCTTTAGACACACCACTTTAGTTTCATCTATTCACCATATATACTCATTAGACTTCATCAATTCAGAGGCAATTCGGATCACTTCCGTTCAAGCGAAGGATCAAATTAAGAGCAAGTCAAGTTTCTGTCTTCTATATAATTGCTTAATGATGAAATTGAATATGAAAAGGATTAAATCAATAGAAGTAATTATTAGTTTAGAAGGCATATGAAGAATCAACATTGTATCAACATGGTATCAGAGCATGGTTGAAGCTTTCACCGTGAAAGAGCAGCTTAGCCAAGTCTTCTTGCTTTCAAGGAGACAGAATCCTCAGTCAACTAATCTGTGTTAAGACCAGCCTAGATCCATCTTAACTCCGGATCTATCAAGCGCCGAGAGGGATCAAATCTCTCGAGGTGAAAACCTCTTTTTTGAGTGCAAAACTTGAGGAAAGGTTTTCACCTCGAGAGATTTGATCCCTCTTGGCGCTTGATAGATCTGGAGTTAAGATGGATCTAGGCTGGTTTCAGTCGTGTGCGACCAAGGAAAATCTATCGATAATATGAGGAACATATGCTTAATTTTATCAATAATATGTAAATACATCTAATGTTAACATAACCATTTTAAATATGTTAAATATGTCTGAGATTTATTGAGTCATTTTGATTTTAAATTTGATTAGTTACCTCAGTTTGTTGAGATGATAAATATTGTAAAATAACTTTAATGATGAAATAAAATTTTGAATGCAAAGTGATAATGTAATAATATTGAATGATAGAAACTGTGAATAATAATAATGTAGTCAATTACGAATAGTCTTCATTGTGATCGATTTCAACTATTTTCTTCTACTATTCTTATTTTCACCCATGTTAGTTTTGTCATATTTTCATATTGATTATTTGAAAAGGAAAGTTGGAATCATAAACCATTTAAATATTTAGCTCGAGTTGTTGTAGTAAACATCATACCTTGTCTCTCTTGCTCTCCAATATTAATAGGTTGAGTTACTATAACACAAAAATCAATGTACATTGTCAATAATTTTTTGTGCTTACACTGAAATCATTGCACACACACTATTAATCCAATGAATTTAAAATTAGTGTAACATCATACATCCAATTACATCAAATTAGAAATCAACATATACACTGAAATCAATGCAACTAATGCAATAAATCAAATAATAATAGAAAAAAACATCTACACTAAAATCAATGCATCTAATGCAAGTAATGAAATATGATTAGAAATCAAAATCTACACTCAAATAAATGAGTCTAGTGCAAGTAGGAAAACAGGATTTAAAGCCAACATTTACACTGAAATCAATGCATCTAGTGCATGCAATCAAATAGGATTAGAAATCACCATATACACTGAAATAAATGCATTTAGTGCAAGGAATCAAATATGATTATAAATCATCTACATTTAAATCAATGCATTTAGTGCAAGAAATCAAATATAATTATAAATCAACATCTACATTGAAATTAATGCATCTAGTGCAAGCAATCAAATAATATTAGAAATTATGATCTACATTGAAATCAAGGCATTTAGTGAAAGCAATCAAATAGGATTAGAAATCACCATCTACATTGAAATCAATCCATTCAGTGCAAGCAATCAAATAGGATTAAATATAATCTACATTGAAATCAATTCATCTATTGAAAGAAATCAAATATAACCAAAAATCAAAATCTACATTAAAAGTAATGCATCGAGTGAAATCAATCAAATAGGATTAGAAATCATCATCTACACTGAAATTAATGCATTTAGTGCAAGCAATCAAATAGGATTAGAAATCATCTACATTAAAATAAATCCGTCTAGTGTAAGTAATCAAATATCATTAGAAATCAACATCTACACCAAAATTAATTCATCTAGTGCAAGAAATCAAATAGGATTAGAAATCACCATCTACACTGAAATCAATGCATCTACTGTAGGAAACCTTCTTCTCTCTCTCCCCCATATATATCTATATATCCATCCATCTCTCCTTCTTTTTCTCTTTATCCCACCCCACCATACACACACTCTCTCTCACTCCATATCTATCAATTTCCTTGTCCCTCCCTCCTTCTCTCCATCCCTCTTTTTTTCTCTTCACCTTACATCTATATCTATATCTCACTCTATCTCTCTATATCAACTCCAAAACATAAACTCTCTTTCTACAATCTATCTATCTATCTATCACTCCCTCCTCCTCCTGCTCCTCCTCCTCCTCCTCTCTCTCTCTCTCTCTCTCCCCCTCCCTCCCTCTCTCGCTTATATCTCTCTTCCTTCCTGCTACCCTTTCTCCCTCTCTCTCCATCTTCTTTATCACTCCCTCTCTCTCACTCTCCACCTTTCACCCTCTATGTATTTATTCTTACCTCCCCCTCTCTCCCTCTCCATCTTCATATCTCTTTCCCTACCTCTCTTCACTCTCTCTCTTCCTTTCTCTCCCCCCATCTCTCTCTCTATCTTCACCTTCCAACTTTGTTACCATATTCCTCTCTCTCTATCCTTCTCTCCCCCCTTCTCTCCATATCTCCTTATTTGTCTCTTTATCTCACCCCAAAACATACACACTCCCTCTTGATCTCTCCCTTGTCACTCCCCCTCTCTCTCCACTACTCACTCTCTATGTATTTATTCTTGCCTCCCTCTCTCCTCATCCAGCTCCATCTCTCAATCCCTCCCCCTCTCCCCCTCCAAGTCCATATTTCTATCCCTCCCTCTCTCCTCCCCTCTCTCCTCCTCTCTTTCAAGTCCCCTCTCCTTTCCTTCCTCTCCCTCCCTTTCTCTCCTACCTCCCTTTCTCTTCCCCCATCTCTCAACCCCTCCCTCTCTCCTCCTCTCTTTCAAGTCCCCTTCCTTTTCCTTTCTCTCTCTCCCTTTATCTCCTACCTCCATTTATCTTCCCCCATCCCTCTCTCTCTCTCTTTCTCTCTCTCTCTATCTATATCTCTCTCTCTCTCCTACAATCCTCTCTTCCCCCATCACTCTCTTCCTCTCTCTCATCATTCCTCTCTCACCTCCTTCTAGTTGACCCCCCAGCTCTCTTTCTTTCTCTTTCTCTCTCTCTCTCTCTCTGTCCTCCAATACTCTCTCTTCCCCCATCACTCTATCTCACTCTCCAACTATCTTACTATTTCTATCCCTTTATCCTTCTCTCCAGCCTTGTATCCATCACTCCTCCTTTCTCCTTCTCTCCGCCTTGTCTCCATCATTCCTATGTATCTTTATCCCACCCATAAGCATACACACTCTCTCTCCATCCCTCCCTTGTCACTCCCTCTCTATGTATTTCTTCTTCCTTTCCTCATTCCACCTCCAGCTCCATCTCTCTATCCCTCCTTCTCTCCTCCACCTCTCATCCTTTCTCTCTCCCCCTCTCTCTCCTACCTCCCTCTCCCTTCCCCCTTCTTTCTCTCTCTCTCACTCTCTACCCTCCAATCCTCTCTCCTTCTCCCTCCCTCTCTCCTTATCTCTCTCCCATCTCCATCTTTATGTCTCCCTCTCCCTCTCTTACCCTTCTCTAACTCTCTCACTCTTCTCACTCTCTCTCTCTTCATTCCTCTTCTCCCTTCTCCTTCAGTTTATCTCCATATCTCCCTTGTCACTCCCCCTATTTCTCCACCTCTATCATATATCATGATATATTAATATATATTACAAAATAATAAATTTAATATTCTATTAATCTAAACATATTAAACTTAATAATATTAAGATTTAAATATTAATGTTAGGGTTAATAATGTTTTCTTTGCATGGTATTAATAACAATTTGGTCCATGGTATTTGACCCTTATACTTCATATATAATTAGATCTTGATTTCTAATTGTATTTGATATATTTTTATTTATTTACCTTACCTCTTTATACCTCTTTTATATTTACTTTTTTACCATACCTATTTTATAAATATATTATTTGGCCCATGGTATTTTCCCATGGTATTATTAATAATTTGTCCCATGGTATTTGACCCATGGTATTAATAATAAATTTTCCCATAGGCTTCATCTAAATAAAACCTGTTTTTGAGTTTTTATAAATATAAAGTGGTTTATTGAGTAAATATAAAAATCGGTTTTATTTATTTACCATACCTCTAGTTTGTTTATATTTTTATTTATTTACCATACCTCTATTTTTTTTTTTTT